>LZPO01117169.1:37967-66094 GCA_001675575.1 Neotoma lepida
CTCAACTTCATATGGAAAAACAAAAAACCCAGGATAGCCAAAAGAACCCTGTACAAAAAAGCAACCTCTGGAGGCATCACGATCCCCGATTTCAAGCTCTATTATAAAGCTGTAGTAATAAAAACAGCTTGGTACTGGCATAAAAACAGACATGTGGACCAATGGAATCGAATTGAAGACCCTGACATTAATCCACACACATAGTTTCTTTATATATTTTGGAGATCAGCCCTCCGTCAGATGTGGGTTTGGTGAAGATCTTTTCCCATTCTGTAGGTTGTCATTTTGTCTTATTGACTGTGTCCTTTGCCCTACAAAAGCTTCTCAGTTTTAGGAGGTCCCATTTATTAATTGTTTCTTTCAGTGTCTGTGCTAGTGGTGTTATATTTAGGAAGCAGTCTCCTGTGCCAATGGCTTAAAGTGTACTTCCTACTTTCTCCTCTATCAAGTTCAGTGTTTGGATTTATGTTGAGGTCTTTGATCCACTTGAACTTGAGTTTGTGCAGGGCAATAGATATAGATTTATTTGCATTCTTCTACATATTGACATCCAGTTATGCCAGCACCATTTGTTGAAGATGCTTTCTTTTTTCCATTGTACAATTTTGGCTTCTTTGTCAAAAATCATGTGTACATAGGTGTACAGATTATGTCAGAGTCTTCAATTCAATTCCATGTATCCACAAGTCTGTTTTTATGTCAATACCAAGCTGGTTTTGTTACTATAGCTCTATAGTAGAGCTTGAAGTCAGGGATGGTGATACCTCCAGAAGCTCCCGTATTATCCAGAATTATTTAAGCTATCCTGCATTTTTTTGTTTTTCCATATGAAGTTGAGTATTGTTCTTTCCAAGTCTGTGAAGAATTGCATTGTCATTTTGATGGGGATTGCATTGAATCTGTAGATTGCTTTTGGTACGATTGCCATTGATACTATGTTAGTCCTACCTATCCATGAGCGTGGGAGATCTTTCCAATGCCTAAAATCTTCAATTTCTTTCTTCAGAGACTTAAAGTTCTTATCGTACAGGTCCTTCACTTCCTTAGTTAGTGTTACCCCAAGGCATTTTATATTATTTGTGGCTACTGTAAAGGGTGACATTTCTCTGATTTCTTTCTCAGCCCATGTATCATTTGTATATAGGAAGGCTACTAATTTTTTTGAGTTGATCTTGTATCCTGCCACATTACTGAAGGAGTTNATTAGCTGTAGGAGTTCCCTGGTAGAGTTTTTGGGGTCACTTATGTATACTATCATATCGTCTGCAAATAGTGAAAGTTTGACTTCTTCCTTTCCAATTTTGATCCCTTTGATCTCCTTTTGTTGTCCTATTGTTCTAGCTAGAACTTCAAGTACTATATTGAATAAGTATGAGGAGAGTGGGCAGCCTTGTCTTGTTCCTGATTTTAGTAGAATCGCTTTGAGTTTAATCTCCATTTAATTTGATGTTGGCTTTCATCTTGCTGTAAATTGCCTTTATTATGTTTAGGTATGTTCCTTGTATTTCTGATCTCTCTAAGACCTTTATCATGAAGGGATGTTGGATTTTGTCAAAGGCTTTTTCAGCATCTAATGAGATTATCATGTGGTTTTTTTTCTTTCAGTTTGTTTATAGGTGGAATATATTGACAGACTTTTGTATGTTAAACCATCCCTGCATCTGTGGAATGAAGCCTAGTTGGTCATAGAAGATAACTTTTTTGATGCGTTCTTGGATTTGGTTTGTTAATATTTTGTTGAGTATTTTTGCATCAATGTTCATTGATGAGTGAGATTGGTCTGTAATTCTCTGTCTTTGTTGCATCTCTGTGTGATTTGGGTATCAGGGTAATTATAGCCTCATAAAAAGTTTGGTAATGTTCCTTCTGTTACTATTGTGTGGAACAATTTGAAGAGTATTGGTATTAGCTCATCTTTGAAAATCTGATAGAATTCTGCCTTGAAACCATCTGGTCCTGGGCCTCTTTTGGTTGGGAGACTTTTAATGACTGTTTCTATTTCCTGAGGGGTTATTGGTCTATTTAAATAGTTTATCTGATCTTGATTTAATATTGGTGTATGGTATCTATCCAGAAAATTGTCCATTTCTTTCAGATTTTCCAATTTTGTAGAGTACAGGTTTTTGAAGTGTGACCTGATGATTCTCTGGATTTCCTGGTTGTCTATTGTTATGTCTCCCTCTTCATTTCTGATTTTGTTAATTTGGATACTCTTTCTGTGTCTTTTAGTTAATTTGGATAAGGGCTTGTCTATCTTGTTGATGTTTTTCAAAGAACCAACTCTTTGTTTCANTGATTCTTTGTATTGTTCTCTTTATTTCTATTTCATTGATTTCAGCCCTCAATTTGACTATTTCCTGGCATCTATTCCTCCTGAGTGCATTTGCTTCTTTTTGTTCTAGAGCTTTTAGGTGTGCTGTTAAGTCACTAGTGTGAGATTTCTTCTTTATGTGGGCATTTAGTGCTAAGTTTTCCTCTTAGCACTGCTTTCATAGTGTCCCATAAGTTTGGATGTGTTGTACTTTCATTTTTATTGAATTCTAGGAAATCTTTAATTTCTTTATTTCTTCCTTGACCCATGGGTGATTGATTTGGGAATTATTCAGTTTCCATGAGATTGTAGGCTTTCTGTAATTTTTGTTGTTTTTGAAATCTAACTTTAAGGCATGGTGGTCCAATAAAATACAGGAGGTTATTCCAATTTTTTTGTATCAGTTGAGATTTGCATTGAGAACAAGCATGTGGTCAATTTTAGAGAAGCTTCCATGGGGTCCTGAGAATTAGGTGTATTCTTTTGTGTTAGGGTGGAATGTTCTGTAGATATCTGTTAAGGTCATTTGAGTCATAACATCTGCTAGATCCCTTATTTCTATGTTAAGTTTCAGTCTGACAGATCAGTCCATTGGTGAGAGTGGGGTGTTGAAGTCTCCCACTACTGGTGTGTGGGGTTTTATGTGTGATTTAAGCTTTAGTAATGTTTCTTTTACAAATGTGAGTGCCCTTGTATTTGGGGCATAAATATTCAGAATTGAGACTTCGTCTTGGTGGATTTTCCCTGTGATAAATATATAATGTCCTTCCCAATCTCTTTTGACTGATTTTATTTTGAAGTCTATTTTATTAGATATTAGGATAGCTACATCAGCTTTCTTCTTAAGTCCGTTTGATTGGAAAGTCTTTTCCCAGCCTTTTACTCTGAGATAGTGTCTGTCTTTGAAATTGAAGTGTGTTTCTTGTATGCAGCAGAAAGATGGATCCTGTTTTCATATCCATTCTGTTAGCCTGTGTCTTTTTATAGGCAAATTGAGACCATTAATATTGACGGATATTCGTGACCAGTGATTGTTAATTCCTGGGTTTTTTTTTTTTTTTTTTTTTTGGTGGTAGTGTTGTGTGTTTCCCTTCTTTTGTATTTGTTGGTGTGGGATTATCTATTGTCTACGTTTTCATGGGTGTATCTAACTTACTTGGGTTGGATTTTTTTCTTCTGGTGCTTTCTGTAGGGCTGGATTTGTGGATAGGTATTGTTTAAATCTTGTTTTATCATGGAATATTTTGTTTACTCCGTCTATGGTGATTGAGAGTTTTGCTAGGTGTAATAGTCTGGGTTGGCATCCATAGTCTCTTAGTATCTGCATAATGTCTGTCCAGGGTCTTCTAGCTTTCATAGTCTCCATTGAGAAGTCAGGTGTTATTCAGATGGGTCTGCCTTTATATGTTACTTAGCCTTTTTCCTTTGCAGTTCTCAATATTTTTTCTTTAGTCTGTATGTTTAGTGGTTTGATTATTATGTGTTGAGGGGACTTTTTTTGGATCCAGTCTATTTGGTGTTCTGTAAGCTTCTTGTATCTTCATAGGTATTTCCTTCTTTAGGTTGGGAAAGTTTTCTTCTATGATTTTGTTGAGTATATTTTCTGTGCCTTTGAGTTGGTATTCTTCTCCTTCTTCTATCCCTATTAGTCTTAGGTTTGGTCTTTGCATGGTGTACCAGATTTCCTGGACATTTTGTGTTATGACATTTTTGGCTTTAATGTTTTCTTTGACTGACAAATCTATTTCCTCTATTGTGTCTTCAACGCCCAAGATTCTCTCTTCCATCTCTTGCATTCTGTTGGTTATGTTTGCATGTATAATTCCTGTTCATTTACTCAGATTTTCCATTTCCAGCATTCCCTCAGTTTGTGTCTTCTTTATTGTCTCAGTTTCAATTTCCAAATCTTGAACTGTTTCCTTTGCCTGTTTAATTGCTTTTTCCTGGCTTTCATTGATTCTTCCAATTTTTTGTTTGTCTTTTTTTTCCATTTCTCTAAGGGTATTTTTCATTTCCTCTTTAAGGAAATTTTTCATTTCCTCTTTAAGGGCCTCTATCATCTTCTTAAAGTCATTTTTAAGAATGGTTTCTTCTGCTTCTTTTACGTTGGGGTGTTCAGTTCTTGCTGATGTAGAACCACTAGGTTCTGATGATTCCATATTGATCTTTATGTTGTTGCCTGTATTTTTGCATTGGTGTCTACCCATCTCTTCCTTCACTCAGTGCAGGTGGTGTCTGTGTCTGAGGGTGCCTCTCTTGGGTTAATTGATACTCTTGGTCCACTGAGAGTTCTTGGTCAAATCAGTCCTGATGGACTCTGTTTCTCACAGAGCAGTTTAGTCCAGTTGGCATTAGTGGGTTCTGTCTCAGGGAGCACCTGCTCCCAGTCAGTGCAGGGTGGGCTTATGACTCCAGTGGTCTTTGGTGTCACACAGGATGGCATGGGATGGTTTTCTTGATGAGGGGGCAGGGAAAGATGCAGCTCTGCCTGGTCCCTGGGACTCCAATGGCTGGGGGAGAGACATGGAATGGGCCTAGGGGTTAGAGATCTGTTCTGCTGGTCCAGAGATGGGGACTTACCATTCCCAGTTGGTGCAGGGTGGGCTTATGACTCTAGTTTCCTTCTTAACTTCTATTGACCCATTTTTAATTCAGTAGTAAGTTGTGCAGTTTCAAAGAGTTTGTAAGCTTTCATTGTTTCTGTTGTTTTTGATATCTAGCTATAATCTGTGGTGGTCAGATAGGATGAAGGGTGTTATTTCCGTTTTCTTATATCCATTAAGACTTGCTTTGTGTTCAATTATGCAGTCAATTCTGAAGAAAGTTACATGAGCTGCTGTGGAAAGGCTTTCATCTATGTTTGGGTGAATTGGTCTGTAAATATCTAAGTTCATTTGGTTTACTACGTTATTTCACCCCAGAATTTTTCTATTTAGTTTTTGTCTGGATGTCCTGTCTATTGGTGAGAGTGGGGTATTCAAGTCACCCACTACCACTATGTGAGAGTCAATATGCAGTTTTAGCTGTAGTAATGTTTCTTTATAAACTTAATTGCCCTTGTATTTGGTACAGATATATTAATTATAAGCAACTTTGCAACTCTGTGCACTTGGTCCTGGGTTTCAGCAACAAAAATATAAGCAACTTTGTTGCAACTCTGGGAGTTTGCTTGGGGCTGCTAGGAGAACTGACAGTTCGAGCTGTAAAGAGACAATTCAGCGCTAGAGGGCGAGATACCCCAAATACCTCGAGCTGCTTAGAACAGCTCTGATAGCTGGAGCTGCAAAGAGACAGTCCAGCCCTGGAGGGCAAGGTATCCCAGACACCTTGAGCTGCTTAGAACAGCTCTGCCCTGGAGGTATCCTGGACACCTTGAGCTGCTTAGGACAGCTGTCACAACTGGAGCTGCAAAGAGACAGCTCAGCCCTGGAGGGGGAGTTATTTTGGAGGGGAAGTTATTCTGACTTCCCAGGAGAGTCAGGCCTGGAAGTGCTTCAGCAGGGAAGGGTATCCTGACAGTTCGGGAGAGTCAGGCTATACCTGGTGTGGTGGGGGATAGTCTCCTCGAAGGATATAGCAATCCTGCTCCTCTCCTGGAGAGCTACTATAGCTGAGCTTTGCTCAGCCCCCACTTAAGGGGGCTTCCTAGCAGAGCTTTGCTTCTCTGGCCTAAGATGTTACTTTTTGCTTCACTCTGCAAAAGGGGAAACCTCTGCAGAAATGTAGCAATCTCCTCCACCACCAGAGCAAAGTGTTACTTTTTCACCTCTCTTTTGCTCAGTCCACTGTAGGACATCTCAGCAAAGATCTTCTGTTCAGCTCCTCTTTGCTCAGTCCACTGTGGGATGTCTCAGCAAAGTTCTTCTATGTGCCAGTGAATAAAGCTCTTCATAACCAAAACTTCTGAGAAAGAGATTTATTTGGAAAAGAGGAGTCCAGAAGAGTAGCTGCCTCTACCAAGGTGTAAAGAACAGCTCACAACTGACCAGGCAGGGCAGTTTATATAGGATGTCTTGGAGGCGGAGTCAACAAGGATTGGCTAGTTTTTTTCCTGCCCAGAGATCAGTCAGTTTTGTGAGCTAGGGCCAGAGATGGTCCTGATTTCAGAGCCAAACTGTGTTTCTTTCAGTGGCTTTTTTGGCTTTTGGACACTAATTCTAAGGCCAGGGCACATTTCTTTCACTGACTTTGATTCTAGGGACCAAGAGTGTTACTTTGGTACTCGTTTCAGAGTCAGGGCATGTTTCCTTGGTTCTGGGTTTGGGGATAAAGTGTTCATTTCTCTGGCCCAGGTCCCAAACCCAGGCTGTGTTTCTTTCTGCCCTGTTCTGAGCCATCTTTCCCTAATTCTGGGCTCCAGGGTCAGGGTAGGTTTCTTTAGCCAGTCCCTTTTCCCTACATTAATATTTCAATATCTTCTTGATGGATTTTCTCTTTGATGAGTATGCAATGACCTTTCTTATCTCTTCTGATTAGTTTTGGTTTGAAGGCTATTTTGTTAAGTACTAAAATGGATACACCTGCTTGCTTCTTTGGTCCATTTGTTTGGAATATATTTTCCATCCTTTTACCCTGAGGTGATGTATACCCTTGAAATAAGGAATATTACTTGGATACAACAGAAATTGGATCTTTGCCAAGAGCTGTTGGTAGCAATGGCTTTACCAGAGGCCCTTGGAGTATACAGCAGGTGACAACTAGTACCTAACAGGTTGACCCACCAGACAAATAATTCTCTGTTGGGGAGCCCCACTAGGCAAAGTCCATGAGGTTGTTTTCTGTCTGTAACTTTTTTATGTGCCACCACTATACCTCCATAAAAAGAACAGCTGTGGGGTTCTTTCAACAGCCCATTGGTAGTGTGTTTACATCTTTGGGCACACTTATAGCTGTGGATGGTCAAGAAGATGATTTCTGCTGAAGCTGTATAATTCTGATGAATAGAAATAATATCAGAATATTTTTCTTAACTGACATAGGAAAGTAAAAGTATTCTCAGTCACAAAGACAGCTAATTTTAAACTTCAGAACAAAATTAAAATAAACCAAGCTGCCCCTGCAGAAAATACACAAAGACAAGTCCCCAGGTATTTATTGCTAAATCAAGGTCAGGCTGTTTACATTGAGACATAACTCCCTGCAGTAATTCTCTTTCTGCACATACCCCACCACTCAAGGCTCAGCCAATTGTTTACTTTCTGTCTGGGAAGCCTCACCAACTTAGAGCTACATGCATGGCCAAACATTACTCACTGGCCTGTCATCGTGACCTTCCTAGCCTGAGAAAAGCTTTGTGACTTATCATGTGTTATGAGAATGGGTCAGATTCTGAAAATGTAACATATAAGGGTCCAGAGTTTGGCTGTGAGAGGAGCAGTGTGAAAGAACTGTAAAAAGAGCTGAGCAGAGGTGAGTGAGTGTGTGTGGTGTGTGTGTGTGTGGTGTGTGTGTGTGTGTGTGTGTGTGTGTGTGTGTGTGTGTGTGCGCGCGCTGAGTGAGAGATGTAGCTGTGTGGAGACAGAGAGAATTGGAACTAAAAAGAACTGGAACTAGAGAGAATTGGAACTAAAGAGAACTGGAACCAAAGATTTATAATAGAGAGATTTAGGAGAGAGTGACAGAGTGAATGAGTAAAGAGTGATGGAATGATACAGTAGTGTGTGAAGGAATAAAACAGAGCAGAGAAATATATAGCTGTATGTAAAGAAATGTAGCTGTGTGGAGAAAGAGAGATTTCAGAGAAAGATTTTCTAAGATGAAGTAAAAGAGAAAGTTGCCATCAGAATGGGTGTGTTTTCTTATTTTTCCCCTCAGATACAAAAAAAAGTCTAGCACTCAGAATAGATAAGAACTTTTCCTAAGTCCTCCTTACTCTGAGGTCTTCTATTCACAACCCTGGAGTAGTTCTGGGGAGCTAGTCTCCCCCAAACTGTGTTAGATCCTGTTTTCTAATCTAATCCATTAGTCTACATCTTTTTTGTTGGGGAATTGATAACATTTATATTGAGAGTCATAAATGATCAGTATTCATTGATTCCTGTTATTTTGTTGTTATGGTGTGGGTTTTTTCCTGCTGCTCATATTTACTATTGTGGGATTATTTATTCCTTGTGTTTTCTTGGGTATGGTTAACATCTTCAGACTGAAGTTTTCATTCTAGTGCTTACTGTAGTGTTGGAGTACTAGATATATAATTCAACTGTGGTTTCATTGTGGAATGTTTTTCTTTCTATGTCTACTGTGATTAGTAGTTTTGCTGGGTATAGTAGTCTGAGCTGGCATGTGTGGTCTTTTAGAGTTTGTAGAACATCTGTCCATGCCCTTCTGACTTATATAATCCATTGAGAAGTTGTGTTAGTCTAATGGTCTTACCTCATATGTTGCTTGGTCTTCTTCCATTTTAGCTTTTA
This sequence comes from Neotoma lepida, assembly GCA_001675575.1. Taxonomy (NCBI): domain Eukaryota; kingdom Metazoa; phylum Chordata; class Mammalia; order Rodentia; family Cricetidae; genus Neotoma; species Neotoma lepida. Next base: position 46,689 of record LZPO01117169.1, read on the forward strand.
ATAGTCTTTCTTTGTTCTGTATATTAAGTGTTCTGGTTATTATATGTTATGGGCAATTTTTTATGGTCCTGACTATTTGTGGTTCTGTGTTCTTATATCTGGATAGGCACCTCCTTCCTTAGGTTAGGAAAATGTTCTATAATTTTATTGAAAACATTTTCTATGCCTTTGAGCTGTGTTTCTTCTCTTTCCTCTATTCCTATTATTTGTACATTTTGGTCTCTTCATAGAGTCACAGATATCCTGGATGTTTCATGCCTAGATTTGTTAAGATTTAACATCTTTTGACTGAGGTATCCATTTCTTCTGTCCTGTCTTCAGTGCCTTGGATTCTCTTCTATCTCTTCTATTCCTTTGTACACAGCTTACCTCTGAGGCTTTTGTTTGGATTCCCACATTTTTCATTTCCAGTTTTATCTCAGTTTAAGTTTTATTTAATGATTCTATTTCTCCTTTCATGTCTTTAATTGTTCATCATTTCATTTCACTATTTGTGTTTTCATATACTTCATTAATAAATTTATTTATATCCTCTTTCAGGTCCCNGAACATATTTATAGTAGCTGTTTGGATGTCCTTGTCTTGTGCTTCAGTTATATTACTTTTCTCAGAGCCTACTGTAGTAAAGATTTTGGATCCTGATGGAGGAGTTTTGTCTTGGTTGTTAATGATTGTTTTTTTGTGCTGGTGTCTTGGCATCTGAGTTTGTGATGAATGTGATTCTAGGTGTTGATATCTGAAATTGCCTTTGATGGGTGGGTGTTCCTTTCCATGTTTTCTGTTGTCCTCTCTGGATCTTAGGAAAGTATGGTGGCTGTAGGTTGCCTGGGAGGCAGTACTTCTGAGTCCTTGACAGGTATGGCCACTGGGGGTCAGATAGAGTATGTTTCTCGGTATTAGCAGCTAAAACAAAGGAATGAGGATGGGCTAGAAGAAAAGACTGAGATGGTCCACAGGAAGGAGGAAAACTGGATCTGCAACAAGGTTCAGCAGAGTCCCCAGGAAATGGAAGTAAAGTGGATGGAGGGTCACCAGCAAACTGGCTACTACAAGGATGACAGTCAGGAATGAGGGAGAGATCACACAGCAGACAGGAAAGAGAATCTTACTTTCACTTTTTAGGGGATTCTCTGTATTGATTTCCAGAGTGGCTGTGCCAATTTGTATCCCACGTGATAGTGAGAGTTCCTCTTTCTCCATAACCTTGCCAGGATTACTTTCAGTTGTCTTTTTGTTTTGTTTTGGTTGGGAGGGTGTTTTGTTTTGTTTATCTTAGCCATTCTGGCTAGGGTGGACCTTTGCTATGCCATGGGTTTTGGATTCTGTGTGCTTTTCATATCTGTGTGAGTATGTCTTTCTGTACTTTGAGGGAGTTCTTTTTTATGATTTTGAAAAACATATAGTCTATGCCATTGTCTTGGGATTCTGCTCCCACTTCAATGCCTATAATTCAAAGATTTGGTCTTTTCATGTCCTCCCACATTTTCTGTATATTTCTATCCTATACTTTTCTTTAATTTTTCATTTTCTTTGCTTATTTCATCTAGATTCTCCACAACAGTAGTTCTCAAGCTTCCTAATTCCAGAGCCCTTTAAGACAGTCTCCTCATGTTGTAGTGACCCCCAATTATAAAGTTATTTTCATTGCTTCTTTGTAACTATAATGTTGCTACTGTTATCAATATTAAAGTAAATAACTGATATGCAGGATATCTGATGTGTGCCTCCTGTGAAAGGGTTGTTCAACCTCCAAGGGGTCACAACCCACATGTTGAGAAACACTATTCTGCATTATCTTAAAGTTCTAATATTCTATCTTCTGCTTGATTCAGTCTACTTGTAAGACTTTCCTCTTAGTTTTCTAATCCGAATACTGAGATTTTTAAATTTCATCTTCATTTCAGAGTGTATTTCCTTCAATGTTTCTGTCTCTATCAAATTCAGTTTTCAAATTCTGAATTATCCTTGTTATTTCATCCAATTGTGTACTTGTATTTCCTTGAATATCATATCACTCAAGTGTTTATTATTATCCAGGGCCAGCCTCCAGCTACCACCAGGGTATGTAAAAAAAATCCACAAAGGTGGTGAGGACTTAGGAAAAATTCTTATCTATCTGAGGGCTAGACTTTTTTCTATTTGAAGGGAAAAATAAACACTCATGTTTTCTGATGGTAACTTTCTCTTTTACTTCATCTTAAAAAAAATCTCTTTTCTATATAGCTACACAAGCTCTCTCTTCTAAAAAGCTACTCATTTTCTACCCAGCCCTCTCTGCACACACCTCCTGCCCTCTCAGCACACACACACACTTTCATCTTTGCCCAGCTCTTTACACAGACATACATCTCAGAATCTCTTTCTGAAAAATCTTTCTTGCTCTTTCTCCTGTTTAATTACTCATTCTCTTTCCTTGGCTCCCTCTGAGTGCACACACACACATTCACATTCTGCATGGCTTTTTACACACATTCTAACAACACACTCAGTACTCTCTCACAATAAAAATCTGGACATGTTACATCTTCAGGGTCCAATCCATTATCCTAACACATGATAAGTCACACAGTTTTTCTTGGGCTAAAAAGGTCACACTGACCGGCCAATGAGTAAGCTTGACTAAGCACATAGCTCTAAGTTAGTTAGGGTTCCCAGACAAAAAAAATGACATTAAAATTTAAGACTAAACAATAACAGTTAGTTGACAGAACCTTGAATGTCAGGGATGCATGTACATACAGGCAATTATGGTAGGGGGGTTATGTCTCAACGTAAACAGCCTGACCTTGATTTAGTAATAAACTCCGGGAACTAGTCTTTATGTACTTTCTTCAGGGACAGATTAGTCTATTTTGAATTTGTTCTAACGTCTATAATTAGCTGTCTTTATGGCTGAGAATATTGTTGCTTTCCTATGTCAGTTATGAAAAATATTCTAGTAGTATTAGAATTATACAGCTCAAGCAGAAATCATCATCCTGACCATCCACAGCAATGTGTATGCCCAAAGATGACATATTTTTCTCAAGATAAACACACAAACAGTGGGGAAAATACCCATAGCTGTTATTAGGGAAGAAATAAAATGGCACATGAAAAAGTTACAGACAGAAAACAACCAGTTTCCACAGCCAATGACCCCCCCCATGGACTTTGCCAAATGGAGCTCCCCTACAGAAAATTATACATCTGGTAGGTCAACCTGTTGAATACTACTTAACCTGCTGTATACTCCCACATCCCTCTGCAGTTATCCTCTTGGAGATTAGTAAATTGTTTGTGTCTTCTTTCAATTTCTTGAATACTTTGATAAAGTTCAGTATTGTTCATTAAATACTGTGCCCTGGGGTTCAAATAGATAGTTCTTATTAGAGAACACTTTTATAGAACTAGTGGGTTTTATGGGAGACATGCTGTTTGGTCCATTCATGTTGATTTTTTTTTTGAAATTGGATCTGGGTATATGAACTTTTTTCTTTGGTCATATGTCTGATGTGATGATATAGCCTTCCTTAGATTGAGCCAGTGTAGGGAATATGAGACCTGGTATATTAGGGGTTCTCTAGAGGAATGGAGCTTATAGAAGAAATATATAGAAAGGAAATTTATAAGAATGCCTACAGGCTGTAGTCCAGTTAACTCAATAATAGCTGCCTATGTACGATGAATTTCTAAATGATCTTATTAATAAAACATGGAGCCAGGGATGGGGTGAAAGTCTGACAGAGGTCAGAGAAATTAGGAACAGCTACCAGGCTCACCTCACCAATGCCACTGTTTCCAAAAGAGTGAGTGATTTCCTATATCTCCATGCCTATATCCCTTTCTGTTCTGTTCTCCCATTGGCTCTCTAAGCCTAGCTACATCATTTCCTGTCTGTCTGTATAGACCTCCAGAATTCTATGGTTAATGTTGGGATTAAAAGAGTATGTCTCCATGCTTGACTCTGTTCCTAGTGCGACCTGGAACTCACAGAGATCCTGACAGACCCTGCCTGTTAGGTGATAGGATTAAGGGCATGTGCTAACATTGCAAGGTTAGCAGCTGATCTTGTTCAGAAAAATTTTATTGGGGGACATAGATAAAATACTACTACATGCCTATGAATGGAAGATCCAAGAACCTCAGTCCATAAGACTGGATGTCTCAGTTGGTCTTTAGTATATGCCAGAATACTGAAAAAGTAGACTCTAATGTCAGTGAGGGAATGGACTTGCTATCAAGAGTAAGAGCAAGCAGATAAAGAGAGAGCCATGTACCAAGAACTTCCTTCTTCTATGTACTTTATATAGGCTGCCAGCAGAAGGTGTGGACCAGATTAATGGTGGATCTTCTCACCTCAAAAGATCTGGATTAAAGGTTTATATTCCCACATCAAAGATACAGATTAGAAGTGGGTCTGACCAGTTCAAATGATTTAACTATGAAAAAATCCTCACAGGTATGCCCAGTAATTTGGTTTAGTTAATTCCAGATGTAGTCAAGTTGACAACCAAGAACAGCCATTACATCTGTGGTAGGCCCAGTAAAGCTGATGGATGAGCTGTTTAATTGGGCTAGAGAAATAATGCTCCCAACCATAGGTCTAGAGCAGTAGTTCTCAACTATCCTAATACTGCAAACCTTTAATACAATTCTTCATATTGTGGTGACCCTGTCTTAGTTTGTGTTTCTATTCCTATGAAGGACACAATGACCATAGAAATTCTTATAAAGGAAAGCATTTAAGTGGGGCTGGCTTTCAGTTTCAGCATTTTAGTCTATTATCATCATGGCAGGACATGGCAGCAGCAGGCAGATATGGTACTGGAGAGGGAGTTGAGACTTCTACATCTTGATCTGCAGGCAGCAGGAGAGACTGCCACACTGTGTATGACTTGAGCATATATAAGATCTCAAAGTCTGCCTTCACAGTGAAATACTTCCTCCATCAAAGCCACACCTCCTAATTGTGCCACTCCCTATAGGCCAAGCATTCAAACAAATGAGTCTATGGAAGTCATATCTATTCAAACCACCACATTCCACTCCCTGGTCCCCATAGGCCTGTAGCCATAGCATAATGCAAAATGCATTTAGTCCAACTTCAAAAGTTCCCATAGTCTATCACAGCATCAACAATGTTTAAAAGTCCAAAGTTCAAAGTATCTCCTGAGTTTCATGCAATCTCTTAACTATTCTCTATAAAATCAAAATTTGAAAAAACAGATCACATACTTCTAACATATTAGCACAGTATATACATTACTATTCCAAAATGGAGGAAAAGGGGGATTGCCAGGAAATACTGGACCAAAGCAGGACCAAAAACAGCTGAGAAAACTCTAAATTCTGCATATCCATGTCTGATGTCAGAATGCTCTTCAGATCTTCAACTCCTTTCAACTTTGGTGACTGCAACACAGTTCTTTCTCTTGGACTGATTCCATTCCCTATTAGCAGTTCTCCCCAGCAAGTATCTCATGGCTCTGGCATCTCCAACATTTTGGGGTCTCCAAGGCAATCTAGGCTTCAACTTCACAGATTCAACCACAGCCTCTCTGGGCCTCCATGCAGAGACACCTCTGACACACACTTGGACTCAGAGCCTTTCCTTAGTCACATAGGGAGATTCCATAACACCTTTCTTCTATCCTTGACTCTAAAGCCAGAACCACATGGCCAAAGCTGCCAGATTCTGCTGCTTGCTAGGGCTAGAACATGTCCCCCTTGTTCAACTACATCTTCAAAAGCTTTCTGTTTTCAATGGTTATTTATCTTCACTCTCTAATCTTTGCTGTCTTGGAACTTGCTCTGTAGACCAGGATGGCTTCAGACTCGGAGTGTGTGCCTTCTGAGTGCTGAGATAAAAAGTAAGCATCACCACACCTGCTTTGCTTTAATTTAATTTCATTTTTCTTTAATTCTTTTTCACAAGTTGGAAGCTTAGCTGCATGGAGTCTTACACTGAGGGTACCACTCCCTTTATTTCAGTTCCTAATCTGTTTACCTCCTTGAACACGGACAGAGCTCCATTCCACTTCCTGGTGACCCTTTTCTTCTCAAATTGTAAGTATTATATTTTTCCTTGCTCAACTTGCTCCTTATCATTATCGATCTTCATAAGAGTAAATGCTAATAATCATATGACAGCNTCAATACTAGGCTGTTTTAGATTTCCTTAGCCACTGGAATTAATACAAAACTCTTCACTTTAGCATAAGGCAAATAAGGGCAAAAAGCAGCCACATTCTTCACCAAAATATCACAAGAATGAACTCTAGGCAACATACCAAAATTTTTCTCCTCTGAAACCTCTTGATCCAGGCCCCCCACAGTTCAAATCACTTTCAGCACCACTGTCTTCCACGATCCTACTAGTATGACCCATTAAGTAGCACTTGAAGCATTTCACTGCTTTCCTAACTCAAACCCCCAAAGTCCAAATTCCTCTAAACAAAAGCATGATCAGACCTATCACAACAATTTCCCAGTCTCTGGTATCAACTTCTGTCTTAGTCTGGGTTTCTATTACTGTGAAGAAACACCATGACCATGGCAACTCTTATAAGGGGAAGCATTAATTGGGGCAAGTGTACAGTTTCAGAGGTTTAGTCAATTATCATCATGGTAGGACATGGCAGCAGACAGGCAGACATGGTACTGGAGAAGGAGCTGAGAGCTCCACATCTTTTCTTTTTATTTAAAAATATTTATTTGTTTTAACATACTAACCACAGATACCCCTCTCATCCCTCCTCCCACTCCCCCCCTCCATTTTCATCCCCCTGAGCCATCCCTCATTCCCCTCCTCCAAAAGGGTAAGTTCTCCTATGTGGGGACAGAAAATCATGGTACATTCAGTTGAGACAGGACCAAATCCCTACCCTCACATCAAGGGTGAGCAAGGTGTCCTACCATAGGTAATGGGATCCAAAAAGCCAGCTCATGTATCAGGGATAGATTCTGATCACACTGCCAGGGGCCCCTCAAACAGAACCAGCTACACAACTGTCTCACATATGCAGAGGGTCTAGTCTGGTCCCATGCAGGTTCCACAGCTGTTGGTCTAAAGTTTGTGAGTTCTTATGAGCTTGGTTCAGTTGTCTCTGTAGATTTCCCCATCAAGATCTTGACCCCCCTTGGTCATGTAATTCCTCTTCCCTCTCTTTGACTGGACTCCCAGAGATTGGCCTGGTGCTGGTTGTGGATCTCTACATCTGCTTCCATCAGCTACTGGATGAAGGCTCTATGATGACAGCTAGGGTATTCACCAATCTGATTACCAGGGTAGGCCAGTTCAGGCACCCTCACCACTATTGCTGTAGTCTAATCTGTGGTTGTCCTGGTGGATTTCTGGGAATTTCCCTAGCACCAGGGTTCTCCCTTACCCCATAATGTCTCCATCTATGCAGGTATTTCTTTCATTGCTCTCCCACTCTGTCCCTCCCCATGCTCAACCATCCCATTCCCTCATGTTCTCATCCTCCATCCCCTCCCCTCTATTGCCTCCATCATCCCTAGTTTACTCATGGTGATCTCCTCTGTTTCCCCTTCCCAGGGCAATCTGTGCATCCCTCTTAGGGTCCTCCTTATTTCCTAGCTTCTTTGGAGCTATGGATTGTAGTCTGATTATCCTCTGCTTTACATCTAGTACACACTTATGAGTAAGTACATACCATGTTTGTCTTACTGAGTCTGGGTTACCTCACTCAGAATGATATTTTCTAGTTCCATCCATTTGCCTGCAAATTTCATGATGTCATTGTTTTTTACAGCTGAGTAATACTCCATTGTGTATATGTGCCATATTTTTTATATCCATTCTTCGGTTGAGGGGCATCTAGGTTGCTTCCAGGTTCTGGCTATTAGGAATAATGTTGTTATGAACATAGGTGATCAAGTATCCTTGTGGTATGATTGAGCATCTCTTGGGTATTTGCCTAAGAATGGTATCATCGGGACTTAAGGTAGATTGATTCCCAATTTTCTGAGAAGTCACCATAGTGATTTCCAAAATGGCTATACAAGTTTGCACTTCCATCAGCAGTGGAAGAGTGTTCCCTTAATCCACATCCTCTCCAACATAAGCTGTCATCTAGGCTTTTGATCTTTGCTATTCTGACAGGTGTAAGATGGTATCTCAGTGTCATTTTGATTTGCATTTTCCTGATGACTAAGGATTGATATGAAAATATAAGATATAGATATGATAGGATTGTTGAACCTACTTTTAAAGAGCAACTTGTTTAAAGTGTTTTACATTGGTATAGATTTTAGTTTATTGATACAAATCTAAAGTTAATTTTGTTATACTATATATATATATATACTTATGTTTAAGGTATTATGTTTGTTTAATGGATAATGGATAATTATCCATTAATGGATAATGGATAATTAAGAAATACAGATTAATAATTAGTCTTCTATGATAGTCAAACTTATAGTCATGTTAAGTTTTCTAGGTATACATAGATATAATTCAATTAGGTAGATAATCTTCAAACACTTCCAAGACCTACAGAATATGGCATTTAAAATGTTTTAAAAACTTAGACTTTCTGGACAGTGAGACATGTGTGCTCCTGGCAGCACTGATTTATTTCAAAGACAGGATGGGCATGGAAGACACTTCATATGGAATTTATCTTCTTCTTGGCAAAAATAGCCATTTGGGCAAGAAACTGCTCTTTCCTGGACTGCTGATAATAAGTTGTGTAAACTGGATATGCAGGACCCATAGGAAGGTGACCACTGAACTTTACAAGATAAGATGGTCCTTCAGGTTCTTGCTTTGCAGAGGAGATGCCAGCCAACTGCCCAAAGAGCAACATGTAATGGGATGCAGGTGAAGCCACAGAACATGTGGCGACATATGGATTAATGGAAATGGGCTGAGTTTAAGTGTAAGAGCTAGTCAGTAATAAGCCTGAGCTAATGGCTAAGCAGTTGTAATTAATATAAGCCTCTGAGTAATTATTTTATAAGCAGCTGTGGGAACATGAGGCCTGGCAGGACCCAGACAAAATATTCTCCTATAAAGGATGTTGAGCAATTCTTTAAATGTCTTTCAGCCACTTGGGATTCTTCTGTGGAGAATTCTTTGTTTAGATCTGTAGCCGATTTTTAAATTGGATTGCTTGGTATTTTGCTGTCTAGTTTCTTGAGTTCTTTATATATTTTGGAGATGAGCCATCTATCAGATGTGAGGTTGGTGAAGATCTTTTCCCATTCTGTAGACTATCATTTTGTCTTATTTACTGTGTCCTTTGCCTTACAAAAGCTTCTCAGTTTCAGGAGGTCCCATTTATTAATTTTTGTTCTCAGTGTCTATGCTACTGGTGTTATATTTAGGAAGTGGTCTCCTGTGCCTAAGCTACTTCCTACTTTCTTCTCTATTAGGTTCAATGTGGCTGGATTTATGTTGAGGTTTTTTATCCACTTGGACTTGAGTTTTGTGCATGATGATAGATATGGATCTATTTGCAGTCTTCTACATGTTGACATCCACTTATGCCTGCACCATTTGTTGAAGTGCTTTCTTTTTTCCATTGTACAAATTTGGCTTCTTTGCCAAAAATCAGGTGTTCATAGGTGTGTGGATTAATGTCAGGGTCTTCAATTCGATTCCATTGTTCCACATGTTGGTAGGTGTTCTATATTTTGTTTTTGTGATAGGGTCTCCCTCCATAGCCCAGTTGGCCATTTGATTCACTACAGTCCTCATGTTACAACCTTCTATGTGCCACCACTTTTGGCTCAAGAACACTGTTCTTTAAACTCAACCTTGTCTAGTACCTATATTGTTACACCTACTTTCTCTTGGTTACTATTTACATGCTACATTTTTCTATCCTTTTCTTTCAGCTTTGATATCTATCTTTGTGACATGTTTCTAACCAGTAACACACCTTAAATGTCTGTTTTTGAAAAGAAGGGGACTAGAGAGAAGCTAAGGGTTAATAACACTCAGTGCTCTTCTAGAGGACTAGAATTTGGATCCTACCACCATCACTGGATGAACTGTGACTCCAATTCCAAGACATATTCTCTTCTATTTTCAGAGGTCATCTGTACACACATGAAATTCACCCCAGTAGACATATATGCAGACACATAATTTAAAAAAAAATACAATGGTGAATTTTTACCCATATCTAGAGCATTTTGCTCATTTAGATTCCATATAATTACTAGTTTCTTAAGTGAATTTCCCAAAGGCATTAGCGTGTTAATAGCAGAACTCTGAGTAGACATTTTCTGACTGTCAGGCACAGGATAATTTTCATGCATTAACTCAGACTTGAGCTTTAAAGGTTCACCTCTACCCTGCCACTGCTAAGTCTTGTCCTTGGTTGATCCTCTATGCAGCCGCTATGTTCCCTCCTGCTTCTGCCCTTCTTGGCCCCAGTAATTTACCTTCCTGCTTTCATGTTAGATGTGCTCTATTCCCCTCCCAAGTTTTGTCTTCAAGCCTCTTTCTCCCTGCTGTGATTCCCTCTCTATTGAATTTGAACCTTCTCAGTGCTAGGGTTTCAAGAGTTTATCACAGCTCTCAGCTTTAGACAAGCATTCTGCTTGTTTGTTTAAGTTTTATGTACAAGGTCTTGCTGCATAATCCTGGCCAGTACTCACTACTTAAACCTAGCTAGCCTGGTACTCAGGTCAATACTCCTGCCTAGGTCTTCAAAGCACAGGAATTACCAAAATGAGATGACATGCCAAGCTCTTTGACTGATATTATTAAAGAGATTTCGGTCCCACTGAAGATAAAACACATGTGTAAATATTCTATAATTATTATTTGTAGAATGCCTATTAATGTCTTGATTCTTCACAAACACTTCGTTAAATGCTTAAAACTGCCATGCAAATTAGCACTTGTATTCTATTTTACAAATTCAGAAACTGCAGCTAGTGAACCTTTCTGATTCCTCATACCTAACACATGGTGGCAACAGTTTGAAGCTTAACAGTAGGAATGACCATCTATACGGCCCTTTCCTCTGGTTCCACACTTTATTCTTTCTACTAGTTCATAAAAAGAAGCGATGAATAATATTGTTTTTGGTTTTGGTGCTTTGGTTTTGGTTTTGTTTCTTGTTGTTGTTTTGTTTTATTTTGTTTCCTTTTGAGACTTGGTGATGGAAAGGAGACTGCAATCCAATGGAAGCCCCACCAGGAAAGGAATTTTATCTTCACACTTTGTTCAAAAGAAATAATCTCAGATTCGTTTGTTTGTATTTTAAGGTAAATAAAAGTTTCGAAGGTGCAAAAAAATCAAGATAGAGAACATGATTCACAGGCACAGAAGCCAAAGAAGCAGATGAAGGAGATGGTCACTTCCAGTGGTCATGATCAAGGAAGGAATAGTGGAAGCTCTGATCTGTCTCTGCAGGCATAGAAGAATACAGGATATTCTATGCTCTACATAGGCTCAACAAGGACAAAGAAAAGAATGCTTTTTTATCATGGATAGAGTCATTTAGTACAGAAGACTGAAGGACTAACAAGTTGACGAGATTGAAAAGGTGAGGAGAGAGGAGACTCAAGAGTCCTGGTGACAGATAATGAGAAAGACTTCTCTTTATGAGCCAGTGAGGAATCATTCAACCTCATCTTCAGCCACATAAAATTTGGGCCACATACACACTGAATTTAGAGAGTAAAGAAGTAAGCTAGAGTAAACCTCCACAGTGACCATCTCTGAAAGCAGTGGTGATAGGTAATGGAGCAGATGGTTGTAAGAAGAAAGGAAACTCTGAGATCAGTGAAAGGGACTTTGAGTCAGTGATCAGTGAGTTATGGGAAGCAGAGAAAAGAAAAGTACCACAAGTGATGAGATCTTAAGTGAGCAAAAGCCATCCACAGAGACCTAAGTATAAAGAAGAGGAGGCCTCAAGAAAAGAACCAACAGAATATCATCACCCACTAGACTCATGGACAGTTGCATTATGTTGAATACTGAAGCCAACATTACTTCAGGATGAGTCATTAGTAGGAGAAGAAGACTTCTAAGCATAGAGGAACTGAGAGTAGCAACCTCAGGGATAGGGGCCAGAAGAAAGAAGAGGAATGGGAATAGAAAAATAATTAAAGAGAAAAAGGTAATAAATTTGTGGACAAAAAAAAAACAATAGGATACTTTTGCTTAACAAGGGACCTTATTCTTACAATGAATAAATAAATTATTTCAAGAAATTAATGAATGTGAACTTAATTAATATTCTTGAATAACAAAGAGTGAAAGAAATGGTTAAGTAATTGCTTCACTACCAAACTATTATACATAAAACTATCAAATCCAGCCAGGCAGTGGTTGCACATGCCTTTAATCCCAGCACTTGGGGTCAGAGGAAGGTGAATCTCTTTCAAGGCCAACTTAGTCTACAATGCAAGTTCTGAGACAGCCAAAACTACACAGAGAAAACCTGTATCAAAAAAACAAAAACTATCAAGTCCATCATACATAAATCTTTAACTTAATAATCTACACCATGATGGAGCATATGAGTTGTTTCTGGGCTTAAGGCCAGTATAATAAAGTGAAATCAAGAGGGTGTTGTTCCCTGTCAATATTGAGTCCTCAAATAGTCTTGAACTTACTAAGCACTTCCAAGATCAACATTTTAAAGCAGTCAAAGCAAAGGAGAATCTGATAATGCACAGGAGAGGAGGAAGTTGGAACACAGGTAAGCTTTGGGAAAGCAGCTCTCCCTCCACACTGATGAACCATCTCAACTCTACCCAAGACCTATATTCTCCCTCTTGGCTTTTTTTTTCTCTTTTAAAACTTTTGTTTACCTTCAAATACAAACTAAGGAGTCTGGGATTATTTCTTTTGAATAGTGTGATGAAAAAATTCTTTTCCTTGTGGGCCTGCCCCTTCTTTGCAGTCTCCCTTCCTTCACAAGGCTTCAATAATATTACAAATAAGAGTGGAAGGGAGCATATTCTAGGATATACCTTGGGGCTGTGGACCTCAGGGGTCCTGGAACCTGAAAGTGTCTTTTAAAGAATGAAGTACAGAAAAAGCTAAAACAATCACTAGTTCACAAAGGTCTGCTCTGTCCCAGAAGCCTCTTTCCAAATCATTCATCCTCTGCCACCTTGAGATCAACTCTATGTGCTAACAGTGGTGAGTGGTGTGAACTCCAGGAACAGACCACCAGGTTGTATCTGCTTTATTTCTCTATGATTTGGAAACTTTGCATGCATCTCCATATTTTGACTTAAAACAAAATACATTGATTACTTTCTCTTAGAGTTGGAAACTCTCTAAGTTTAGAGGATTGGGACCATTCAGCAAAAAATTCTGATGCTGAAAATAGCAACATGGAAGTCTGTAAAATAAATATTTTACAGGAATGATGAGACATGGTGATTCTGCAGTATTTAGAAGGTGAAGGCAGTAGCATCAGGGCTTTAAGACAATCCTTAGCCACAGACTGAGATTGAGGACAACCTGCCCAACATGAGAGTCTCCCAAAAAATAACAGTAAAAGCATGGGGAGGCATCAACATAGTGACTTCTTCTCTGTAAAAACATGCTCCATCTAGTCCATCATCTTACTGATTCTGGAAAACAACTCTGAGAAGTGACAGAAAAGGCATGTCCATCCCAGCGCACAATCAGCCAGCCAAGGCATAAATCATCCATATAACACATCCCAAGTAAGATGAAGACTTTTGGCTCCTNACAAACAGTTCGTTTCCTCCCTGGGAGAAAATACATGATTACAAGTGACAAATAGCCACATGTTACCTTATCTTCCATTCCATGTCTGTTTCAAAATGAACAAAATGGGGAAAATAACACTAGCTACNTCATCAGGTTTGAGTGAGGATTAATGAGTGTATGAATATAAACTTCTCTGAATAATGCTTGGTAGTGGTGTGCTAAGTAAGCATTAGTAATTGTTCTTACTATGGGATGGTGATTGAAAACATCAAAGTCAGTCTACCAGCTTTAGCATTTTAGTTCAGCTACAGGAAATAGCTCTACAGTTATTTACTTATTGGTACATCTAAGCAGATCTTTATCACTGAAATACCTACTCATTCTGACTGCATTGAGACAACTAAANTTCTTGTGTTAATCATGGTATGTTTCCAAGGAAGTTTTTGAAATCTGTGGTGTGAAAGAATAATCACCAATAAACAATCTGTACTGTTTATTCTCCCTCTCCTGATAGCAGGACCTGCCTACCAGCTGTTATCCCGTGCATTGACTGGGCATGTGGCTTTTAATTCTGATTACCTCAGTCCTGGCCTATGCACTCTCTTAATNAGTGCCTTTTCTGAGATTCAGGACAAGATCCTCACCAAGTCATGAAATGATGTGACTCTCTACAAGGCATTCATTAGCCTGAGAAAACAAGTAATGGAAGAAATGAATTTGAAGTCTTAGTCTACAACAGTTAGAGCAACCCTTCCTCATCAACCTACTGCCAGACATGCAGCATTCCAATAGTACTTGCATAGCTTTCTTCTTGCTAGTTCAGGGATAACATTAAGGTTCACTTTCAAGTCAATATCTGAATGCTGATTTTTTTTCTCAATTCTCTTCCTTTATATCTCTTAATTTAAATTTTAGGTTTGGGGGGCAAAGTTATACATACTTATGTGTATATATGTATGTGTATATGTCTATATATAATGAAAAAGTCATACAATAAAATAATCCCTAGAAAAAAATAACTCAATCTGCCATATTTCTTAGTATTTGTTAACATACAAGTAAAAGCATGGGTAGGCAAATAAGCTAAAATGCTCATTCTATTGATATGTATTTAAATATGTATAAATATATATGTAAATTAGAGTAAANTATAGATATAATAATTGATAAATGTCCTGTATTTTTTAACAAGGTTTATGCAATAAACATTCATTTAACTTTATTGTGCTTCAGACAATACTATGGATACTTGGTCTGTCCATTCAGTAAAGAAAATAGAGAAAATTCTCTGCCCACAAAGAGTTTACTTATTAGCAGGTGAGACAGATAATAAATGATAAATATAATTATGTGTTATATAGTATGTGAAATACTGTAATATATTACAAAAAATGTACTGAGTGAAGCAGCCTGAAAATACCAGTGAGGGGCCAGCAGGTTTTAAAGAGTGGTCACCCAGGCCATTGACAAGAGGACATGTGAACAGGACAATTTTCTTCAGCATGTGACTTGTACACTTAATGTACTGTGATATCTTGGGAATCTTTAACAATTTTTGTACTAAGGATCTTGCACTTTAGTTTACACTAAACATGAAAATTATGTGAGCAAACAGATGAAAGAATTGAAAACAGCCTCGTGTCCACCTAGGTGATGGTGTCACAGTTAGAGGGAAAGAACTTTGCAAAGCACAAAGAAAAACTCCCTGGCTTGTAAAAGGAACAACAGTGAGAAGGTTTAAGAAAAGAGATGGTAAAGTTGCAGGAGATGTGGTCAGCAGAGCTGATTGTTTATCACNGAGACAAACAAGTGTTTTATTTGAAGGACCAGATATTAATTTATCATTTCTGGACCATGTGGTATCTGTTGTAAGTACTCAAGCAAATAAACAGATTTTCATATGTCACAAAATATTGTTATTGTTTTTTTCATACATTCAAAATGTGGAAACTCCCACATAATCCCAGCCTCATGGAACATGAAGGCAGGAGGATCAGGATTTCAAGGTCAGTCTCAGCTATGTGGTTAGTTTAAGACTGGTCAGGGATACAAGAGACCTCATTGAAAACATTAATTAATTAAATGTTCTATTTGATTTTATTAATTAATTCAAATGTGAAAACTACTCTTAACACTCAGGCTATTGTGCAAACNCAAGTATTGGGTCCAAGGACTATAGGTAGCAAATCTCTGGTTTCAAGCTTTGTAGGGCACTGTAAGAACTACTATTTAGAAGAAGCCTTGGTGGTTTGTGAGTAGACAGGTGACTTTTGGTCACTTGTGCTGAAAACGCACTATCAGGCCACNGCAGGGATCCTGGGAGAGACAGTNGCTCAGACAATAATGGCAATTGTAAGGAACCTCAGAGTTGGCTCAAGACAAAGGTCTCAGCACGAAGGAGATGTATTTGCCCCAGAGGGACAAAGGACAGGGAATAAGAGACAAAGACAGGAGATAGAGGATGAGGGAGAAAGGAAAGGTAACAAGGGATAGGGAAGAAAAGGGATGAAGGAGAGGAGGAAGGAGTGTTTGTCCTGGGGGGACAAAGGACTGCCTCTGGATAGAGAGGAAACAGAGTGGCCCATAGGCAAATGGTAGTTTATAAAGGTATAANGGGAAACTCTGTGTGAGAATGAGGTGTTTAATTTTAATTGAGCATGTTGATTAGGGGNGCCAAAGGGGGCTTTTGATTGCAGGATGTAAGATTAATCTTAAAAGGTCTTATTAATAAAAACAAACCCAGAGCCAGATATTGGGGTGAATTCTGAAAGATCGGAGAAACAGAACAAGCCACAGCCAACCTCACCTCGCCAACTCTGCTGATCTTGTTTCCTCATTCTGCAGGCTTCTAATGCCTCACCCGAATGGATCTCAGCTGAACTGCTCAAAAGCCTAAAAGCTTAAAAAGCCTCTAGTTCCTGGTCCTCACACCTTATATACCTTTCTGCTTCCTGCCATCACTTCCTGGGATTAAAGGTGTGTGTCGCCATGCCTGGCTGTTTCCAGTGTGGCCTTGAACTCACAGATCCAGATGGATCTCTGCCTCCCAAGTGATAGGATTAAAGGTGTGTGTGCCACCATTTTCTGGCCTCTNTGTCTATCTAGTGGCTGTTCTGTTCTCTGACCCCAGATAAGTTTATTAGGGTGCGCAATATATTGGGGGACACAATATCACCACAGCTGGACTTCAATGCTTTGATAGCTGGACCTTGGTAGTTCAGCCTCAGGAGGAGGAAGTTGCCAAATAAGGGATGAGACCTTGGTGGATAGCTTTAGGAATGTAATCTAATGGTTTTTAGAAAGGCATAGCAAATGCAGGAGAAAGGCAAGGCCTGCCAGAACCATATTTGCCATGGTGGAGCTGACTAGAGTCCCTTCAGCAACAATAGAAGCAATCAGAAGAGACTGGCTGTATTTTAATCCACATTGTAATCTTTTCAACATTTTTTCCAACATAATATTTTTATTGATTTTTGGGAATTTCATACAATGCATCCTGATCACACTCACTCCCCAATCCTCTCAAGTCCACCCTCCCACCCTGGGATACTCCCTACCCCCTCACAAAAAATATATATATATACCAAGTACAATTGTATTGCCTATATATTCAGTGGGGCATGGTCAAACTCCCAGTGGCCATCCTCTTAAAGATAATTGAATCTTTTCCCAACCCCTGCCAGAAGCCAACAACTGTGAAAAGCTATACTTCAGCATCTTTATCACAATTTTTAAGGATTCTCCTCAATGGCTTCCTGTCTAAACTGTTTCTTTTTTTCTTTGGGGTGGAAGTGNTTGTTGCAGAAGTCTTCAATGTCTCTCATTCTCAATTACCAGTCTGGAGTCATCGATACCACTGCAACAGATGCTTTCTTGTCCATAACAGGCAGCAGCAGCATGGATTATGGACTTCCATATGGTTTCCCAGAGCTGCATGGATCATGAGCAACCATACAGTCTCCAGTGGCATCCCAGATCAGGGACCTCATCATTGCCTCCAGCAGCAGCCTGGACCGCAGACATCCATGTGTCCTCCACAGTTGGTTAGTTCAGCATTCAGAAGCAGTGGGGAAGACAGGAACAGGAGGTGATGGAGACCAAAAAGAAAGGGAGAAAAGAGGTAAGGGAAACCAATAGAATCTAGGAAAGGAATATGGAGGAGAAACAGTNTTCAATGCTGCTGTGGAGTAAAGTCATATAAGGCCTGAGAACTGGATAGTACACCTAATATGGGTCCCCAGATAACATGATGACAGTAGGTACAGTACTGCCTGGTGCTGAAGACCTGAGTGCAGTAGGTTCTGGAGAAAACAGAAAGAAAAGAATTGAAAATATTTANAATACATGTGTCTGCCTGATTACCTTAAAGGGAAGAAAATAATTGGGATTAAGAATGAAAGTATTTTTCAGAAAGGGGCAGGCCTCCTGTGGGTACCAACAAAGCATGGCAGATCAAGTTACAGTAGGACTAAGCACTTCCCTGTGTATTAAGGCTGGGCAAGGCAATCCAGTATGAGGACTAGGTTCCCAAAAGCCAGCTCTTTCTGAACAGAAACAGAGGAGGAGTGGATGGGGGTTAGGGGGCAGAAGAGAGGGGAGGGGAGGGAGGGGAAGAGAGAGGAAGGGAAAACTGGTAGGGATATAAAACAAATAAATNAATTTATTTTTAAAAGAAAGAATAAAAGTATTTTTGAGAGGCAGCCAAGAGCAGCCTCTGACCTCGTGGCCTGGGTCAGCAGTGGCACACAAAACAAATATATGATGGAGAGGTGTGAAAGATAGAAAAATGGAGCAGCGATTGTGCTGTGGAAAGAGGCAGAACTGGAGATGTGGTGTTGGTGACTGATGGGAGAGAGGGTTGTGGTCTACTTACTGTCTTTGCCCAGTAGGGTGAGCTACATGATGTACAACAGCCTGGAGCTTAAGTAGGTGCACACTCAGCCCCTGAGCCTGTCATCTGACTGGGGAACCCCGGGGCTCTAGGAAACAATGGAAACCCTAGATGAAGAAAGGTTCACTTTCTGGATTGTACCTCCTCGAAGAACTACCATGGCCTGTGATGCCACTGGAGGTCATGTTAGTGTTGGTGGTCCATGCTGCTGCCCCAGGCTATGATGAAAGCTGAGATCCATGTGGACATAAGCAGTCTGTGCCACTGCCTGAAGCCTTAGTGATGTCCTCTGGCTTTGCTGCCTCAGGGTACCTGATGTAAGTGGCATGTATAACCCCTGAGGCCATATTGAGGCTCATGGCCCTTGCAGCCGCTAAGAGCCAGGAGTGGGTCAGTGGTCCTGATACAGCCAAGGATGTCTACACTCATGTTACCACTTAAGCCCATNCNGANGTCCATGGTCTGGACTGCTGCCTGAAGCCATGTTAACATCCANGCAGGCAGGAGACCTGGCCCTGCCCCCCAATGGCAGCTGCACTGCAGNACCAATAGTGCCATAGGTNCAGAAGAACAGAGCCCACATCTCACTGGCCCACAGCATGGTGATGGTGACACAGGCGGTGACATGGGCATGGGAGAACTGGCCCCACCCCTCACCAGCCCACAGCACTGCTGTGCAGGTGGTTGGCATGGGCACTGGAGAGCCGGCGCTGGCCACTGCAAGGCTCTCCTCAGTTGATGACTTCTAGTGTAGATGCAGGCAGAGAAAGACTCATCCTCCCTTTAGGGGGCTGGCCACTAGGAATCTGAGCATGCTCCAATGAATATATAGACAACACAAAATTAACATTT
>LZPO01117169.1:77249-92646 GCA_001675575.1 Neotoma lepida
ACCACCAGGGTGAGCTTTCCAGCATTGCCCCAGCTAATTCATCTGTTGTAGCAATGAGTGAGGGGTGGGACCAGTTCTCCTACTTTCACACCTTCAGGGTCTGCTCTCCCACACCTACACCATCAGGGCCAGCTCTATTATGTTACCCCTGTGAGGAAGAGGGGCTACTTTCCTGAGTGCTACCACTGGTGAGGCTCAGGGACAGCTCTCCTGCTCTTATGACTCCATGGCTAGCTCCTCCACCTATCTCCACCCATGCTGCCACATGTCAAATGAGTAAAAAGGACAGCTCTCTTTTGCTCACAACCATGGGGCTGGGTCATCCTCACTTCAAACTACCCAGCCAGCTCTGCTGTGCTGTCTAGGAGAGGAGGGAGGGAGCAGGGCCTGATTTCCTGAGTGCTGCAGCTGNTAAGGAGGAGAGTCAGCTCTCTCATCTGCTGATGAGTAAGGGGTGATGGGTAAGAGGGGCATCTCTCCCACCCACACCACCACATGACTGATGAGTAGTAGGGGCTGTCTTACCCACACCTTCACCACTAGGGTTGGCTCTATTATGTTGTCCCATTGATGTGTAGGGCCTGCTCTCCCAATTGTTGCAGCTGGTGGGGCACAAGGACAGTTCTTCCACTCTTGTGACCTCAGGGCCAGCTCTCCCACCTGCCTCAGACATTGATGGGAGGAGGGGAGGGCAGCTGTCTCCTGCCCAAGCCACCANAGGACAGCTGAGTAATGGGGACAGTTCTCCCACACTAACAAATTTGGGGCTGGCTCACCCACACCTCCGCTAACAGGGTTGGCTCTATTGTGCTGCCCTGATGAGGTACAGGGCCTGCTCTCTAAAGTGTTACAGCTGGTAGGGGTCAGGGACAGCTCTCCCACCTACCTCAGGCATTGATGGGTGGGGGGAAGAGGGCAACTCTCCCCCACCCATGCAGCCACAAGACTGATGAGTGATGGGGACAGCTCTTGAGTGCTCAACCATTCCTGGCCTGGGTCCTCCACACCTGCACCAACAGGTTTGGCTCTATTGTGCTGCCCAGGCAAGGTGCAGGCCTTCTCTCCTGAGTGTTGCAGCCTGTGGGGGGCAGGGACAGTTCTCTTACTCTTGTTNCCTCAGGATCAGCTTTCCCACCTGCCTTAGGTGTTAATAGGCAGGGGCTGGGGAAGGGCATTTCTCCCCAGCCCATGCCACCATATGGCAGATGAGGGGTGGTGTTAGGTCTCCCTCCCATGATTATGATCTCAGGGTTGGCTCACCTGTGCTCTCATCAACAGGGTCAACTCTTCTGTGCAGCCCAAGTGAAGTGCAGGGCTCACTCTCCTGTGTGTTGCAGTTGGTCAAGGGGTCAGCTCCCTTATCATCTCTGCTCAATCTAATAGTGCCCATCTGGCTAGTGCTGCAAGGTGCCAGATGGGCCTGAGTTTTCTGCTTGCATATCGGGGTGGCCAGCCCCAGACCTGCTGTGGGTGTCCTTGTCCCACTCAGTTCACCATGACGCTGAGCTGGGTCATCAGCACATCATCACATCATCACAAAGAGATCATTATAGTACCCAACCACCCGGCTTGGTTNGTGTGTTTGGCTGAGTCCCTCTCACCCCAGCCATGGAAGTTTTATTGGATTTAACATTTTCTATGACCANTGTATCCATTTCTTCTATANTATCTACAATGCCTGAGATTCTCTCTTCAATCTCTTATATTCTGTTGGTGAAGCTTTCCTCTGTAGTTCTGGTTTNTATTCCTTGATTTTTCATTTCTAGAATTCCTTCTGTTTGTGTTTTACTAATTTTATTTCTATTTTCAGGCCTTAAATAGTTTAATTTGTTTCCTTCAACTGTTTGGTTTTTTCCTTGGCTTTCTTTAAGGGATTCATTCATTTCCTCTTTTAGGATCTCTATCATCTTCATATGGTTGGTTTTAAGGTCTTTTGCTTGTGCTTCAGCTATGTTGCAATATTCAGGGCCTGGGTGATAGGATAGCTGGGCTCTAGTGGAGACATATTTTCCTGACTGTTATTGTGTTTTTATGCTAGTGTCTAGGCATCTGGGTTTGGGATGATTATAGGTCTAAGTGCTGATTTCAGCATTTGTCTTTGTTGATTGGGTGTTTTGNTAGTTTTAGTTTCCTCCCTGGATTTTCTGAGAGTATGATGGCTGTGTGTTGCCTGTTTTTTTCTGACCTACTCAATTGGTGTATTCACGGGTAATGCCTGCTGGTGTTGGAGGCTGGGATACTGGAATGAGTTTGGGGAAAGGGTGGTTTAGGGGGGAAGGTCTTTGTGATCTGTTGGGGATGGAGTCAAAGAGGAAAGGGAGACAATGGAAGATATCCTGCTACAGATCTGGGTATGAGACTGGAAGGATTGTATCTCAGGAGTACTAGAAAAGGTGTGGGTCTGCCTTCAGCCTACTTGTCCTGGGTGGAGCAGCTCTTGGGTTAGCAGGGGGTGCCTGCTAGAGTTGGAGACTGGGATGAAGTAACAAGTAAGGGAAGGTTGGGATGGGAATATCTGTGTGATCCACAGGAGATGAGAGCAGGGGGGCAGAGAAGGCTGTCATGCATGTTCTGCTGCAAAACTGGGGGGTGAAACTAGGGGATTGGATTTGGGGGAACAGAGAGAGAAAAGAAGGTTTGTGGGCAGCTTACCTGGTTTTCTGGTAAGGTGGCAAGTATGGCCTGTGGGTTAGCAGGGGGTGCCTTCTGGAGTTGGGGCCTTGGATAAAGCAACTGAGTGAAGCAAGGNGGTTAGGAGCAGATGGTANGTAGGTTCCACAGGATATATGGGCAGGAGGAAAGGAAGGTACAGTTGGTGTTCTATTGCAGTGCTGGGGATGAGACTGGGGGATTGTATTTGGAGAGAAGGGGAGTGGTGAGAGTCTTCAGCTTACNTGTTTCTCTGTTCTGCTTAACTGGTGTGTTGGAGGCTGGGATGCTGGGATGATTTGGGAGAAGGAAAGTTGAGGGATAAGATCTTTGTGATCCATTATGGATAGGGTCAGATAGGAAAAGGAGACCACAGTGGGTTTCCTGCTACAGAGTTGGGGAGATAAGACTCTATATATTACTTTCACTTAACTTTTAATGTGGGTTTGATTGTGATAGATTAGTCTTATATTTAAATCAGTTTCATGTCCATCAATATTGCCTAAAAAAAAGGCTTTTTTAATACTGTATTTTTTTTCTCCTTGATTTCCTTATTGGTTTTCTTTTGCCAATCAGAGATTGTAGTTGTCTTCTGTTTTCTTACATGAATTAAATTATTACTTGTTGCCTTTATAATTGGTTGATAACTTTTGGACATAATATTCTTTGTTCATAACTGAAATTGTTGCAAATACTACCCTTTTCATTCTTCCATCCAGTACTGAACTAGGGTTGTTGTTTGTTNTGCTTTTCTGAAAGGGTAGGTTGTGTGGCTAAATGGTTTCCCAAGTTCCTCTGTGGTTACTACAATTCTTGAGTCTTTTAATGTTTACTCCTTCAGCCGGAAGATAGTACTTAAAGTGTATTACATTTGGCCACCTGCAATACCTTGGATTCATATTTACTCTTCTCAAAACTCTTTTAAGTGTAGGTGTGGTAGCTCAAACATAATTGGTTCTCATAAGCTGAGAGGGAGTGGCATTATTAGGAGGTGTGGCTTTGCTGAAGTAGGTATGGCCTTTTTGGAGGAAGTGTGTCACTGTGGAAGTGGGNTTTGAAGTCTCATATATGCTCAAGCCATGCCCAGTGTTTCAGACCACATCATGTTGCCTGCATATAAAGATATAGGACTCTCAGAGTTCACGGCCTTACTGAACAACAGAGCTGATAAATGTAAGGAGAATTTCTGTGTGAGTCACAAAGTGGATCATGTTGGAGGTCTGCTGGAGACAGGACTGTAGAGTCAAGCTGTAGGATCAGAGGTGAACCACACCTCAGGATTGAGTGTTACTGCCCATGTGATGTGCAATGGAGACTGTAGGAAAAAATTACTCCAGGCCATTCTGAGAAAGTTGCCTTCTCAGTGATGATTTTTTGATGATTTCACTGAAGATTGAAATTCCCTTTATGCCTCTCTCCTGGCTGCCTCTGCTTTATTTATTTTTCCTCAACATTTACCACCACCTTGCATGCCATACATTTTATGCACTTACCATTTGCTCCCAGTTGAATTAGCTTTCCTGTGGATGAGGGCTGTTCTTTATTATCTAGAAGACTGCCTGATATGCTANAAGAGTTTAATGAGTAATTGTTGTTGAATAAATGAATGAATAAGGGCTTA
The DNA here is from genome assembly GCA_001675575.1 of Neotoma lepida. Lineage (NCBI taxonomy): Eukaryota > Metazoa > Chordata > Mammalia > Rodentia > Cricetidae > Neotoma > Neotoma lepida. The sequence continues at coordinate 81,520 of LZPO01117169.1, forward strand.
AAAGCAGATAAGGATTGACAGGTTGAGCATTCCAAGCACTGGACAAATTACTCTAGATGATATTCCCTATGTGATGATTATCATTCTTATGCTACAGGGTGAGGAAATTCAGACCATGCAATGATAAATGATGTGCCCTGGATCCTGTCATTGATCATTAGTAGTGCTAGTTCTCAAAATGGGGTCTTTCCATATCTGTATGTCAACATGTAGAAGACTGCAAATAGATCCATATCTATCACCATGCACAAAACTCAAGTCCAAGTGGATCAAAGACCTCAACATAAATCCAAACACAGAACTTGATAGAAGAGAAAGTAGGAAGTAGTCTTGAACACATAGGCACAGGAGACCACTTCCTAAATATAACACTGGTAGCATAGACACAGAGAGCAACAATTAATAAATGGGACCTCCTGAAACTGAGAAGCTTTTATAGGGCAAAGGACACAGTCAATAAGACAAAACAACAGCTTACAGAATGAAAAAAGATCTTCACCAACTCCACATCTGACAGAGGGCTGATCTCCAAAATATATAAAGAACTCAAGAAACTAGACATCAAAATACTGAACAATCCAATTTAAAAATGGGTTACAGCACTAAACAGAGAATTCTGAACAGAAGAATCTCAAATGGCTGAAAGACATTTAAGGAATTGCTCAACATCTTTAGTCATCATGGAAATGCAAATTAAAATGACACTGAGATACCACCTTATACCTGTCAGAATGGCTATGATCAAAAACACTGATGACAGCATATGTTGGAAAGGATGTGGAGCAAGAGGAACACTCCTCCATTGTTGATGGGAGTGCAAACTTGTACAGCCACTATGGAAATAAGTAAGATGGTTTCTCAGAAAATTGGGAATCAATCTACCTCAAGACCCAGCTATACCACTCTTGGACATATAACCAAGGAATGCTCAATCATACCACAAAGATACATGCTCAACTATGTTCAAAGCAGCATTATTCGTAAAAGCCAGAACCTGGAAACAACCTAGATGTTCCTCAACTGAAGAATGGATAAAGAAAATGTGGCACATATACACAATGAAGTACTACTCAGCAGTAAAAAACAATGACATCATGAAATTTGCAGGCAAATGGATGGAACTAGAAAATATCATCCTAAGGTAGCCCAGACTCAGAAGGACAAATGTAGTATGTACTCACTCATAAGTGGATACTAGATGTAAAGCAAAGAGGATAACCAGACTATAACCCACAGGTCCAGAGAAGGTAGGTGAAAAGGAGAACCCTAAGAAAGATGCATAGATTGCCCAGTGAAGGAGAAATAGATGAGATCCACATGAGTAAACTNGGGGTGGGGTGGGGTAATGGAGGGCAATGGATGGGGGATGAGAACATAAGGGAATGGGAGGTTCAAGCTGGAACAGGGACAGAGTGGGAGAGCAAGGAAAGAGATACCATGATAAATGAAGACATCATGGGAATAGGGAGAAACAGGGTGCTAGGGAAGTTCCCAAAAATCCCCAAGAATGATCTCACCTTAGACTACTGGCAATAGTCCAGAGGGTGCCAGAACTGGCCTATTCTGGTAATCAGATTAGAAAATACCCTAACTGTCATCATAGAGCCTTCATCCAGTACCTGATGGAAGCAGATGCAGAGATCCACAGTAGGGCACCAGGCCAAGCTCCAGGAGTCCAATCGATAAGAGAAAGGAGGGATCCTATGAGCAAGGGATATCAAGATCATGATGGGGAAATGTACAGAGATGGCCAGCCAAACTAGTGGAAACGCATGAACTGTGGATCAATAGCTGTGGAGCCCCCATAGTACTGGACTAGGCCCTCTGTATAGGTGAGGTAGTTGTTTAGCTTGAACTGTTTAGGGGGCCTCCAGGCAGTAAGATCAGGATCTGTCCCTGATGCATGAGCTGGCTTTTTGGAGCCCATTACCTATGGTGGGACACCTTGCGCAGCCTTGGTGCAGGGAGGAGGGTCTTGGACCTGCCTGAACTCAGTACCAGGCTCTGCTGACTCCCCATGGGAGACCTTGCCTTGGAGGAGGTGGGAATGAGGGTTGGGTTAGAGGGAAGGCTGGGGGATGGGAGGAGGGAGGAGAGGGAGATCTGTGGTTGGTATGTAAAATGAATAGAAAATCTTTTAATAAAAAAAGTTTGATAAAAAAAGAGTATGGGGCCTTTCTAGCTACCTTTATACCATAATGCTGCCCTGCAGAAAGCAACATCACAATGACTTGGAAGTGAACTTCTAGTGTGGACTATTGCATAGCAGCCAGTCTGGACAATATGCCTCATTGTCTTACTTAAAGTCCATGTAGAAGGAGCCAAGANTACACAAAGTTCTTTCTGCTTTTCAGATAAGCAGAAAGCACAAAATAGATGGACTACTGGTAACTAAAATTCAACAAAATCATGAAAGTGTCAGTTGTTCTCTGGAAGTGTCTGTTGATCTCAAGAGTCAGAAGCTAAGAAGAAAGGAAAGGAAAAGCTTAGCAAGGACCAACATAGCATGAAAACCTTCCATCCTTTCCTATGAGTGGTCTCACTTCCTCTTACAGCATTTGCATGGAGCCTCCCTATATTTCCCCACAGCAGTGAACTTGGTGGGGCCAGTTCAGGCAATTGGCTAGGCCAAAGGCTAAGAGAGAAATACTGGCCCACTCACCTAGCTATCAAGACCACTAGTCAGCCAGTCTACAGGGGTCATGGATCATCTGGCTGCTTGGCTATCAGGGCCACAAAAGCCTGGCTATCAGGGACTCACCCACTGGCTTNAGGCTAGCAGAACATTGGCTACTACAGCTGCAGCTAGTTTATGCTTTTCCATTGGCTACTCCTGACTGTTGAAAGAGCCCCTGGTTGGACAAACAGTCTCTACCCCAACAGAGAAATATATACAGCATTCACAAGGGAGACACCTGCCCACTTCTGAGTCGAGCTCAAGCCTTTCACCTACACCACTGTAAAATCTGTACTGGTCAACTGATCTTCATTGCCTCTGATACTCCTGGAGGCTACAGGAAGCAAGGAAGACCTGGTTCTACAGTCCACCCAAGACCAAGTATTTTTCATATTTACCAAAAACCTATGTATTAGCTACTTTTCTATTGCTGTGATCAGACACTATGACCAAGGCAACTTATTAAAGAGTGAGTTTAATTGGGCTTGAANTTCCAGAAGCTTGGAGTCTATGAGGGTAGAGAGAAGGCATGGTGGCAGGCAGCTGGAGTAGCAGCAAGAAGCAAACATCTCATTCCACCAGCAGGAAGCAGAGAGCAAATTGGGAATGATGTGAGTCTTTTGAAACCTCAAAGCCTACCCCGTGATATGCCTCCTCCAACAGGGCCACACCTCTTATTCCATCCCAAACAGTTCCACCAACTGAGGCCCATGTCTACAAACATGAGTCTATGGGGGCCATTTTCATTCAAACCAACAACAACAACAAATCTGCAGTTCAACACCAGTTACCCTGCATGGTCTTCACCTGCAGGTGCCACAGGCCACCTGATTATGGAAGTATCTGGTTGAGGTTTCTACCCCAGGAGACCTTCTTCTCCTCAGCAATGGGAACAGTGTGCCTCACTGCATTTCCCTGTTCTCCATCCCTATGCTGGACTGATATTTAAGGTTTAAAGCATTCCAAAGCCTCCTAAATCCACTTGGCTTTCCATCAGTTTTTCCCCAATAGGAAGTTGAGATCTTACCACATTGCCATTTAGAGACATAGATAGAACCCTTTTCCTACTTTCGTAGTTCTTACCACCCCTTGGTTGGTTTGTTATTCTACAAACCCAATTTACTTTTTGGTCTGTGGTACAAAAATCCTCCAGAGTCTCTCCTACCTTGTAATAATCATGTCCCATCATGGGGCTCATCAAAACCACCAAGGCTCCATCACAATCCTGAAGTTTCTGATAAGTCAACCCCTTTCTTGGCTCTCTGTGACCATGTGTTGTTTCCAGGTGAACATCATAAACCACTGCTTTCTGCTTTGGTTCTGTCACTATCACATTACCTCATGATTTTCCTCTTTGCTATCTGACACTTTCTGTGGTTTCTGCATTTGAGGATCTCAGGAAGGGCTCTTTAACATACATCCAAGTCGGATTCTCTTTAGCCTNTGGTGGCAGCCATTGGAAGCAGCAATCTAGCACCTGTATCACATTCTCCCTTTTTACCATGTTCCTTCCCAAACCATAAACTAGCACAGTTGATGTCCCTTTCCTATGGTAACTCCTTTATGGGAGCAAGGTCCCTCTGAACAACAATTTTAGCTTCCATTGTTTGTCTTCCTTTTTATTTTATTATTATTATTGTTTTTACATATGAATGTTTTGCTTGCACTTATGTCTGTGCGCCATAGTCATGCAGTGCCCACAGAAGCCAGAATAGNTGATTTGGGAGAAGGAAAGTTGAGGGATAAGATCTTTGTGATCCGTTATGGATAGGGTCAGATAGGAAAAGGAGACCACAGTGGGTTTCCTGCTACAGAGTTGGGGAGATAAGACTCTATATATTACTTTCACTTAACTTTTAATGTGGGTTTGATTGTGATAGATTAGTCTTATNTTTAAATCAGTTTCATGTCCATCAATATTGCCTAAAAAAAAGGCTTTTTTAATACTGTATTTTTTTTCTCCTTGATTTCCTTATTGGTTTTCTTTTGCCAATCAGAGATTGTAGTTGTCTTCTGTTTTCTTACATGAATTAAATTATTACTTGTTGCCTTTATAATTGGTTGATAACTTTTGGACATAATATTCTTTGTTCATAACTGAAATTGTTGCAAATACTACCCTTTTCATTCTTCCATCCAGTACTGAACTAGGGTTGTTGTTTGTTNTGCTTTTCTGAAAGGGTAGGTTGTGTGGCTAAATGGTTTCCCAAGTTCCTCTGTGGTTACTACAATTCTTGAGTCTTTTAATGTTTACTCCTTCAGCCGGAAGATAGTACTTAAAGTGTATTACATTTGGCCACCTGCAATACCTTGGATTCATATTTACTCTTCTCAAAACTCTTTTAAGTGTAGGTGTGGTAGCTCAAACATAATTGGTTCTCATAAGCTGAGAGGGAGTGGCATTATTAGGAGGTGTGGCTTTGCTGAAGTAGGTATGGCCTTTTTGGAGGAAGTGTGTCACTGTGGAAGTGGGNTTTGAAGTCTCATATATGCTCAAGCCATGCCCAGTGTTTCAGACCACATCATGTTGCCTGCATATAAAGATATAGGACTCTCAGAGTTCACGGCCTTACTGAACAACAGAGCTGATAAATGTAAGGAGAATTTCTGTGTGAGTCACAAAGTGGATCATGTTGGAGGTCTGCTGGAGACAGGACTGTAGAGTCAAGCTGTAGGATCAGAGGTGAACCACACCTCAGGATTGAGTGTTACTGCCCATGTGATGTGCAATGGAGACTGTAGGAAAAAATTACTCCAGGCCATTCTGAGAAAGTTGCCTTCTCAGTGATGATTTTTTGATGATTTCACTGAAGATTGAAATTCCCTTTATGCCTCTCTCCTGGCTGCCTCTGCTTTATTTATTTTTCCTCAACATTTACCACCACCTTGCATGCCATACATTTTATGCACTTACCATTTGCTCCCAGTTGAATTAGCTTTCCTGTGGATGAGGGCTGTTCTTTATTATCTAGAAGACTGCCTGATATGCTANAAGAGTTTAATGAGTAATTGTTGTTGAATAAATGAATGAATAAGGGCTTAAAAGCAGATAAGGATTGACAGGTTGAGCATTCCAAGCACTGGACAAATTACTCTAGATGATATTCCCTATGTGATGATTATCATTCTTATGCTACAGGGTGAGGAAATTCAGACCATGCAATGATAAATGATGTGCCCTGGATCCTGTCATTGATCATTAGTAGTGCTAGTTCTCAAAATGGGGTCTTTCCATATCTGTATGTCAACATGTAGAAGACTGCAAATAGATCCATATCTATCACCATGCACAAAACTCAAGTCCAAGTGGATCAAAGACCTCAACATAAATCCAAACACAGAACTTGATAGAAGAGAAAGTAGGAAGTAGTCTTGAACACATAGGCACAGGAGACCACTTCCTAAATATAACACTGGTAGCATAGACACAGAGAGCAACAATTAATAAATGGGACCTCCTGAAACTGAGAAGCTTTTATAGGGCAAAGGACACAGTCAATAAGACAAAACAACAGCTTACAGAATGAAAAAAGATCTTCACCAACTCCACATCTGACAGAGGGCTGATCTCCAAAATATATAAAGAACTCAAGAAACTAGACATCAAAATACTGAACAATCCAATTTAAAAATGGGTTACAGCACTAAACAGAGAATTCTGAACAGAAGAATCTCAAATGGCTGAAAGACATTTAAGGAATTGCTCAACATCTTTAGTCATCATGGAAATGCAAATTAAAATGACACTGAGATACCACCTTATACCTGTCAGAATGGCTATGATCAAAAACACTGATGACAGCATATGTTGGAAAGGATGTGGAGCAAGAGGAACACTCCTCCATTGTTGATGGGAGTGCAAACTTGTACAGCCACTATGGAAATAAGTAAGATGGTTTCTCAGAAAATTGGGAATCAATCTACCTCAAGACCCAGCTATACCACTCTTGGACATATAACCAAGGAATGCTCAATCATACCACAAAGATACATGCTCAACTATGTTCAAAGCAGCATTATTCGTAAAAGCCAGAACCTGGAAACAACCTAGATGTTCCTCAACTGAAGAATGGATAAAGAAAATGTGGCACATATACACAATGAAGTACTACTCAGCAGTAAAAAACAATGACATCATGAAATTTGCAGGCAAATGGATGGAACTAGAAAATATCATCCTAAGGTAGCCCAGACTCAGAAGGACAAATGTAGTATGTACTCACTCATAAGTGGATACTAGATGTAAAGCAAAGAGGATAACCAGACTATAACCCACAGGTCCAGAGAAGGTAGGTGAAAAGGAGAACCCTAAGAAAGATGCATAGATTGCCCAGTGAAGGAGAAATAGATGAGATCCACATGAGTAAACTNGGGGTGGGGTGGGGTAATGGAGGGCAATGGATGGGGGATGAGAACATAAGGGAATGGGAGGTTCAAGCTGGAACAGGGACAGAGTGGGAGAGCAAGGAAAGAGATACCATGATAAATGAAGACATCATGGGAATAGGGAGAAACAGGGTGCTAGGGAAGTTCCCAAAAATCCCCAAGAATGATCTCACCTTAGACTACTGGCAATAGTCCAGAGGGTGCCAGAACTGGCCTATTCTGGTAATCAGATTAGAAAATACCCTAACTGTCATCATAGAGCCTTCATCCAGTACCTGATGGAAGCAGATGCAGAGATCCACAGTAGGGCACCAGGCCAAGCTCCAGGAGTCCAATCGATAAGAGAAAGGAGGGATCCTATGAGCAAGGGATATCAAGATCATGATGGGGAAATGTACAGAGATGGCCAGCCAAACTAGTGGAAACGCATGAACTGTGGATCAATAGCTGTGGAGCCCCCATAGTACTGGACTAGGCCCTCTGTATAGGTGAGGTAGTTGTTTAGCTTGAACTGTTTAGGGGGCCTCCAGGCAGTAAGATCAGGATCTGTCCCTGATGCATGAGCTGGCTTTTTGGAGCCCATTACCTATGGTGGGACACCTTGCGCAGCCTTGGTGCAGGGAGGAGGGTCTTGGACCTGCCTGAACTCAGTACCAGGCTCTGCTGACTCCCCATGGGAGACCTTGCCTTGGAGGAGGTGGGAATGAGGGTTGGGTTAGAGGGAAGGCTGGGGGATGGGAGGAGGGAGGAGAGGGAGATCTGTGGTTGGTATGTAAAATGAATAGAAAATCTTTTAATAAAAAAAGTTTGATAAAAAAAGAGTATGGGGCCTTTCTAGCTACCTTTATACCATAATGCTGCCCTGCAGAAAGCAACATCACAATGACTTGGAAGTGAACTTCTAGTGTGGACTATTGCATAGCAGCCAGTCTGGACAATATGCCTCATTGTCTTACTTAAAGTCCATGTAGAAGGAGCCAAGANTACACAAAGTTCTTTCTGCTTTTCAGATAAGCAGAAAGCACAAAATAGATGGACTACTGGTAACTAAAATTCAACAAAATCATGAAAGTGTCAGTTGTTCTCTGGAAGTGTCTGTTGATCTCAAGAGTCAGAAGCTAAGAAGAAAGGAAAGGAAAAGCTTAGCAAGGACCAACATAGCATGAAAACCTTCCATCCTTTCCTATGAGTGGTCTCACTTCCTCTTACAGCATTTGCATGGAGCCTCCCTATATTTCCCCACAGCAGTGAACTTGGTGGGGCCAGTTCAGGCAATTGGCTAGGCCAAAGGCTAAGAGAGAAATACTGGCCCACTCACCTAGCTATCAAGACCACTAGTCAGCCAGTCTACAGGGGTCATGGATCATCTGGCTGCTTGGCTATCAGGGCCACAAAAGCCTGGCTATCAGGGACTCACCCACTGGCTTGAGGCTAGCAGAACATTGGCTACTACAGCTGCAGCTAGTTTATGCTTTTCCATTGGCTACTCCTGACTGTTGAAAGAGCCCCTGGTTGGACAAACAGTCTCTACCCCAACAGAGAAATATATACAGCATTCACAAGGGAGACACCTGCCCACTTCTGAGTCGAGCTCAAGCCTTTCACCTACACCACTGTAAAATCTGTACTGGTCAACTGATCTTCATTGCCTCTGATACTCCTGGAGGCTACAGGAAGCAAGGAAGACCTGGTTCTACAGTCCACCCAAGACCAAGTATTTTTCATATTTACCAAAAACCTATGTATTAGCTACTTTTCTATTGCTGTGATCAGACACTATGACCAAGGCAACTTATTAAAGAGTGAGTTTAATTGGGCTTGAANTTCCAGAAGCTTGGAGTCTATGAGGGTAGAGAGAAGGCATGGTGGCAGGCAGCTGGAGTAGCAGCAAGAAGCAAACATCTCATTCCACCAGCAGGAAGCAGAGAGCAAATTGGGAATGATGTGAGTCTTTTGAAACCTCAAAGCCTACCCCGTGATATGCCTCCTCCAACAGGGCCACACCTCTTATTCCATCCCAAACAGTTCCACCAACTGAGGCCCATGTCTACAAACATGAGTCTATGGGGGCCATTTTCATTCAAACCAACAACAACAACAAATCTGCAGTTCAACACCAGTTACCCTGCATGGTCTTCACCTGCAGGTGCCACAGGCCACCTGATTATGGAAGTATCTGGTTGAGGTTTCTACCCCAGGAGACCTTCTTCTCCTCAGCAATGGGAACAGTGTGCCTCACTGCATTTCCCTGTTCTCCATCCCTATGCTGGACTGATATTTAAGGTTTAAAGCATTCCAAAGCCTCCTAAATCCACTTGGCTTTCCATCAGTTTTTCCCCAATAGGAAGTTGAGATCTTACCACATTGCCATTTAGAGACATAGATAGAACCCTTTTCCTACTTTCGTAGTTCTTACCACCCCTTGGTTGGTTTGTTATTCTACAAACCCAATTTACTTTTTGGTCTGTGGTACAAAAATCCTCCAGAGTCTCTCCTACCTTGTAATAATCATGTCCCATCATGGGGCTCATCAAAACCACCAAGGCTCCATCACAATCCTGAAGTTTCTGATAAGTCAACCCCTTTCTTGGCTCTCTGTGACCATGTGTTGTTTCCAGGTGAACATCATAAACCACTGCTTTCTGCTTTGGTTCTGTCACTATCACATTACCTCATGATTTTCCTCTTTGCTATCTGACACTTTCTGTGGTTTCTGCATTTGAGGATCTCAGGAAGGGCTCTTTAACATACATCCAAGTCGGATTCTCTTTAGCCTNTGGTGGCAGCCATTGGAAGCAGCAATCTAGCACCTGTATCACATTCTCCCTTTTTACCATGTTCCTTCCCAAACCATAAACTAGCACAGTTGATGTCCCTTTCCTATGGTAACTCCTTTATGGGAGCAAGGTCCCTCTGAACAACAATTTTAGCTTCCATTGTTTGTCTTCCTTTTTATTTTATTATTATTATTGTTTTTACATATGAATGTTTTGCTTGCACTTATGTCTGTGCGCCATAGTCATGCAGTGCCCACAGAAGCCAGAATAGNATATCAGGTCCCCTAGAACTGAAGTTACAGGTAGCTGTGAATGGCCATGTGGGTTCTGGGAATAGAACCTAGGTACTCTGCAAGAGCAACTAGTACTCTCAACCACTGCGCCATCTCTCCAGCCCCATTGCTTGTCTTCTTATGCAAAGCAGGGACATTGTGGTTGTCTCATCACCCACAGCAAGAACAATGTTCTTTCCAGACTCATCTAAGGTTTTGTGGTGGTCCTTACAANAGGCCACATATTGGGAGAAGTCTTTCCCTGAGGTAATGGAAACAGATATGTACACTCCTCTTTATAAGGCCTCAACCACAAACCAAAGTTCAACATAGAGAAATGGTTTATTGGGCTTACTTAAGGAGTATTGGGTGAGGGGTTACTTAAAGAGCCTGGGTGACCACAAAGCAGCCATCAGAAAGTTTCACTCCAGCATGGATGATGACTTCCCTGTAGCTGCATAGATGGAGTCTCCCTTCCATTAACCTTTCAAAGTCTACACATTCTAGCACCTTCGGACTGAGAAGCCATTCTTAATTAGAGCAGAATTACATACAATTGGATAAGGGTTGCTGAAATGTGTCACCCGACTCTCAAGTGAGGTCCCANTATCCTCTACAACCCTTCTGTCTATAAGGAAATGTCAACAATTAAGTCCAATCTCATGTATCTCTTAAAAGGAGCCACAGTTGTGGTGGTGATGATGGTTATGGTTATGACCATGGTATAATGACTGTTATGCACAGATAGTATTCCATGTGTTTGTGTCTCTATAGGAAAAGTCACAAAACAACCACATTCCNTTTAGTATCTGACATCTCACTTCTTGATGATACAGTTGAAGTTGAAGTTTTAATGGCCAACTTTGTGTTTTAAGATATATATGTATCTAAGAGCCATGTAATACTAAACTTTTGATTATGGATAGCAAATATTAGCTTCTGAATAAAAATATAACTATATTTAAAATATATACATATAACAAAAATTTAAATAACCATCATCACCATCATCATC
>LZPO01117169.1:106027-118237 GCA_001675575.1 Neotoma lepida
TAACTCTTCTGCCTTCATTGATGACACAGGCATAGCCTTAAAAGAGTCTGATTTTTTAACAATACTTCTCTGCTGGTTCCTGTTTTGTCCAGACATTCACCTTCCTATACCATCTGCCTTAAATTGGCATTATATTTATTTACTTATTTACTGGAACTAGCTTTTGCAGAGAAGAAAAACAGTAGAAATTTAAGATGCAGCTATCCTAGTTGTCTTTGTTCTACTGTTTTCAGATTTATTACTCATTTATCCTTCATAGTTCTGCTGCCCTGATGGAGCAAAAGTGTTACTCATAGACAACCATTCAAAGAGATTTAGTCAGTAGTTGTTTTGAGNCAAATCACTGAAATCTTCCTAGTTGTTCTAAATTTGTGCTTTGTAAACTTTGTTAAGCTTCAAAAACTTTTTCAGATGAACACTGAAGCTCAACATATAAAAGATTCAGAAGTGGTCTGGTTACACGATGATGGTTCAGGCCTATCATTTCAGCTATCAAGAGACACAGGAGAAGGTTCTCTAGTTCAAGGCCTGTCTGGGCTTNTTAGTAAGACGTGCTTTCTCAAAACCTGATCTGCTAAAGCCAAAGAGAGGTACCTGGAACTTCACATCTTCGTTCCTCTGGCAAGGTCTCTTCAAAGATACTTCAAACAACTCCTACTGTGGGAATACTGTTCTCTGCTTTAGAGGATGGCTTTACTGTTGGAAGGCTGGGCTCAAACTCTGGGAGGTGACACAGTCCAAAAGGGTGATAACTAAGTAAAGTAAACTGAAGTAATTTCAGACAGTACTAGTTCTGTGGACTTTACATTCAGTAACAATTAATTAGGACACAGAAAGTAGACAAGGATGGCCATTGCCATTTTCCACTCAGTCATAAGAGTAGACTGAAATGTATATTCACTGAAAAAGCCACCCCTTGAAATGGCTGTAAAGTTTCACTTGGCTTTTCCAATATATGACCAGTAGAATGGCCTTCATTGTTTTGAGGCTTGATACACAAGGATTCAGGCAGATGTTTCATAGTAAATGTTTGTTCTCTCTTTCTAGGTTTGGCACTTCTGCTGAATTCTCAGCTGGGTATGTCATGACTTCATGTTTTGTTGTTTACAAAACCTATTCCCACCGTAAGCCTCAAATCTCTAAGAGTGATTCCTAATGTACTTTGTTCTTATTTGTGATTTTTAAATTATACTCCCATATTACTTTATTTGAAAAAGTTACCAAGAGATAAACCAATGAGGGAAAGAGATAGGTTTTCACTGTTGGGAGTAGACTATTTCAGCTCAGCTCTCAGTGCTGTCCTCTGTGGTGTGCCCACCTTAGCATTAACAAACCAGCTACTGAGGAGCATCACAGAAATAGTGGCCTGATGTCTAACTAGTCTTCTAACTTATCCAAGATTCAAAAATGAATGTCACAGTTATAATAATCAACTTCAAGTCAGTGCCTGGTGTCTAAGTTGNAATNTATGGACTCNTGTTAAAGAGTCTTAGTACCAATTATCTCCACCCAGGTAACAGGTGCCTGAGACAGGAAAGAGGCAGGGCCAAACTGTCAACAGAGTTCAATGCCATCTACATGAGACCACTGTTCTTATGCCACTCCCACAGGTTCTTCCTACCAGCTGATGTGCTACTATAACAATGTGGCCCAGAACAGGCCCAGACTGGGAAGTTTCAGTCCTGCTGACATTGACCCCTGCCTGTGTTCTCACCTCATCTATGCCTTTGCTAGTATGCAGAACAACAAGATCACCATGAAGAGCATGAATGACTTGACTGACTACCAAGCTTTAAATACCCTAAAAAGCAGGTCAGAGAATGGCAGCAGAGCTGTCTGATTTTGCATCTCTTGGGTCAATAGTTGCATATATTAATGCTTCTTTAAATGTAGCTCAGAATCCACAGGTTTGGGATGAGGACCCAATGTCATCAGTTTTTTATGAAATCAATTNCATATAATTATTACACACAACATGAGTTTTGAATGCTGCCTACATTTTAGGATGGTTCATGATCTCACTAGCATAATTTTACTTCACACACCTTTTTCATGGTGAATGTTCTTTACATAAAGGTCTCTTGAACTTTTTCTTCCTATCTCACCAATTTTTTATTAAAATATTCTTGGAATTTTTTTTAATTTTTTAGTGAAAGTAGATACTTCTCTCACACAATACATCCTGACCACAGTTTCATCTCCCTCCACTACTTCCAGCTCTCCTACATATCCCCTCTCCCTCAGATCCATTCCTCCTCTGTTTCCTCTTCAGAAAGGAACAGGACTCCAAGAGACAACAGTCAAATGGGACAAAGCAAGACATGATATGACAAGGCAAAATCCCTCATATTGAGGCTGGACAAGGCAGCCCAATAAAAGGAAAAGAGTCCCAAGAGCAGGCAAAAGAGTCAGAGATACACGTACTCCCACTGTTAAGAGTCCCACAAAAAAGCACCAAGCTAACAGCCATAACATATATGCAGAGGGCCTGGTGAAGACCCAAGCAGGCTGTGCTTGCTGCTTCAGTGTCTGTGAGCCCATGTGAGCCCATGTGAGCCCATGTGAGCCCATGTGAGCCCATGTGAGCAAATGTGAACCCTGCTTAGTTGCTTCAGTGGGTCATGTTCTTTCTCCTGGTGTTCTTCATAACCTTTGACTCCTACAATCTTTCCTCTCCCTCTTCCTGGGGGTTCCCCCATCTCTTAGGGGAGGAATCCAATGGAGACCCTCAGTTTAAGACTCTCTCTCTCTCTGCATAATATCTAGGGGTGGGTCTCTTCACCCACTCCCATCTGCTGCCAAAGGAAGCCTCTCTAATAACAACTGGACAAGGCACCAATCTATGATCTTGTCCATTGGTGGACACTTAATGGGATTCCATATCTTGGATCTTATTATTCAATGTTATGAATACTATATGAGTCCTATATCTTCAAGACACTGATTTCATTTCCTTTGGATAGTGGTGTTGACGAATCATGTGCAAGCTGTATTTTGTGAGTGCTCTCTCTAGGGCTTTTGTTACTGACATTTAAGTCAATAGTATTTCGGTGATTATACATCCTTGAGAATATTGGTTACCTTTCATCTTTTTGTGTTAGCCATTCTAACAGGTGTTAGGTGATAAGTTAGTGCAGTTATAACTTGAATAGCTCTGATTAGCAATGGTGTTTAGGGTTTTTGTGTTTGTTTGTTTGCTTTCATACACTTCTTAGGCTTTTGCCTTCTTTGAGAAATATCAGACTTTTTCTCATTTTTCAATGATTATTTCTCTTCTAATTCCTGATTTTTTGAATGCTAACCCNNTATCAGANGTATGGACTACAAATATTTTCTCCCATTCTAAAGTTCATGGGTGTTTTTATTCNNTTTCATTTATTTTGAAGTAATGATACAGAGTAACTNGTTTCATTATGGCAACTCACACATTTATGCCATAATATTTTGTATATATTTATTAATGTCCTTCTTCTTTCTCTTTCCCCTTTTTCCTGGTTCTCTCCCTCTCTCTCTCTCTTTCTCACTGATCCTTTTTCCCCACTAAGTAGTCCACTTTCTACTTTCATGTCACATGTATTCTATTATGCTATTTTTTCCTCTGTCCCTTAAATTCCTTTCCTACCCTCACAGTCCCATTTCTATTTTTTTATTTTTCCATTTCCATGTGTGTGTGGTATGTAAATGTAAGTGGGTGTTTATATGCATACCTCTATGTTCATGACCACATGTGTGTGAGTATGCATGGGAANNCCTATGTATGTGGAGACCCANGGCTGAGGNAGGANCTCTCNAGTAAACCCATATGCCTTTCTCCCTAGCCAGCTTGCTCTAGGGATCCCTTTCTGCCTTCTGAGGCTGGAATTACAGGCTAGCCACTATGCCTGCCTGGCATTCATGGGCTCTAGGGATCCAAACTCTCATCTTCACATTTTCTCTGCAATCTCTTTAAAAACTTAATAATNTATTCAACCCCATTTCTATTTTTAATACACACACACAGAGTCCACATATGAGAGAAAAATGTGNGACAGAAAATCTGATTGATTATATATTCAAACTTTGATTTCTTGGATTTTTGCAGTTAGGATAAAAGTAGATAATGCCATANATATATACCCTGGAACATATAAAACAGGATATGTCAAACAAGTATATAAATGTTTCCAATTCCAGTCATAGAAACCTCTGTTATATAAAATTATTGCTAAAATTTTCATAGATCAGTTATATGGCTTTTCATATGAGTGTTCATATCCTTTTCTTTATTATATTTTCATTATTAAAAAATTTAAATATATTTTGATCATATTCTTCCCTTCCCCTAAGTCCTTCCAGATCCCCTCATCTTCCCTACTTACCCACACTTTTCTTTTGAAAAACAAAAATACAACCCCCTCCCAAAGAAAACAAAATAAAACACCCAAAACAATCAAACAGTAACCAAATAAAAGCACACACATACAAAAAAAAAACATGGATTCCATTATATGTTGGTCAACTACTCATGAACATGAGGCCTGTATTGGAGTGGTTGATGTACTCAGATAGTTCTCTGTAAGAGAAAACTGAATTTCCCTCTCCCAGCAGGTGTAANGGCAGCTCAGTTATTAACCTTTATCCTAGCGGCTAGGTTTTCATTCATTCATTCATTTTTAATATAACAAAATAAAACAAAAACTATATCAAAGTTGGACAGGACAGATCAAGAGAAGGAAAAGAACACAAGAGAAGGCACAAGAGCCAGAGACCCACTGGTGTGCACACTCAGGAATCCCATAAAACCACTAAGCATAGAGGANCTGGTGCAGACCTANGCAGGCCCTGTGCATGTTTCTTCAGTTTCTGTGAGTTCTTATGAACTTTGCTCNTGTTAATTTAGAAGGTCTTGTTTTCTTGGTGTCCTCCANCCCCTCTGGCTCTTACATCTTCCACCNCTTCTTCCATAGGGTTGCCTAAGCTCTGAGGAGAGGGATTTGATGGAGACATCCCATTTAGGGCTGAGTATTCTAAGGTCTCTCACTCTCTTCATAATGTCTAGCTGTGGGTTTCTGTATTTATTCCCATCTGCTTTGGGAGTAAGCTTCTCTGATAATGGCTGAACATGGCGCTGATCTATGAGTATAGCATAATATCATTAGGAGTCATTTTATCGATATTTTTTTTTCTTTTTTTAGATCAGTATTATTTGGTATTACCCTAGGTCCCTGAGTTACCTAGTCTCAGGTTCTTGGTTACTCATCAGTGTTTGGTATGAGTTCCATCTCATGGAGGGGGCCTTAAGTCAGATCCATTATTAGTTGGTTACTCCCACAAGCTTTGTGCCATCATTGCCCTAGCTTATCTTGCAGGCAGTATACCATCATAGATAAAGTGTTTGTGGCTGGATTGGCATTTACATTTCTCTTTTAAGAGTGTGCAGAATACATTCCTGTACCAAAGATGCTGCAACATAGGGGGTGAAGCTTCTATGTAGGCACCAGTAGACATCTCCATGTTCAATAAGTTGTGTAGGTGTTGTCTTCAGCAATGAGGCCTTGCTATCAGTTTGTGGAGAGCAACCTGTATAGTCTTTGCATACCCTGAGTTGTTTGGGGATTCCTTTGGCCAACAACTCAATTAGATATAACCCAATCCTGGTACTGGGAGCTTTGTTTAGTGACAAGAGATGGTCAGTTGGGACTCCTCCATTATTTAGCAATTTCATTTAGATTGCCTTCACATGTGTATATATTTTAGGAAATTTCTACTGTATCAGGTTTCCATACTACCCCTCAAAATGCCCCTTAATTTTAGCTATCTCTCCCTTTATTCCCTTCCATAACCCCTCCTCCCCCTCCCCTCCCCATGTGACTCTCATTCCAGCCTCCCCATCCATCCATAACTCTCTATCATATTTCCCTTTCCTAATGAGATATATCCTCTCTAGTCCCTTGCTCTATACCTACCCTCTGTGGCTCTGTAGACTAAGAATCTGAGTTCAATTCTGCCATAGCTTGGCTATCATTAACTTCTCATCTAATATTCACATATAAGCAAATACATGCCATATTCATCTTCCTAAGTCTGAGATACTTCACTCGGTGATTATTTTTGTTCCATTCATTTGCCTGAAAATTTCATGATGTCTTGATTTAACTCCTGAGTTCATAATTCCTCCCTGCCTCTATCTCTGTCTCTCCAGAATTATTTCACTGTTTATTCTTGAATTTGTTGTCTGTGCTCTGGGGACCATATTTTAAAAGTTACTGCCCAGACCACTCTCAGAGAGCTCTCCTCATATTTTTTTCTAGTAGTTTGATAATTTCAAGTCTTGTGTTTAGCTCTTTAATTTACTCTGAGTGGATTTTTAGATATTGTATGAGACATCAGTTAACCACTTTGTTCTTCTGCAAGTGGACAAGATGGTGTATTTCTAGTAAACCTTTGATACATGATGCTGACCGGTCTAGGAGCTATGTGTTAAGTAGCAAGGATGTAGACAATCTGTCACATCACTGCTCTGATTAGCATGTGAAAAGTAGGGGGGTATGTTTCTTCTTTCCTTGTCTTGTTTGGAGAATTTGTGGGGAAAAGAAACTCCAAACAACCTCTGTTACTTATATCAGGAAACAAGAAGTGGAGGATATTAGAATTTAGACATCANCGAGCCCACAAACTGAACAATTTGATGTGTTCTAATAGAGTTCTTCTTTGTGTAAAAAGCAAATGAGGCTCATATCTAGTAATTAGCAGATTCTTTCAGTGCAACCACATCAGCAAGAAGGAAGACTCAGGTGACTTCTTCCAATGGTAATGGCACTATCATGAGTGCCCCTGGATGAAGATATGCTATATCCCAAACTGGAAATAAACTCCTTTACCAGGCTTTTGTGCCAAGCGTGTCCCATATAGTTCTTGCAACAAAACTACATGGACCACTTAAAAACAAACAAACAAACAAAAAAATACAGACCTACCCCAGCACACAAAATCAGAATCTCTAAGAAAGGTTTAATAAACCTAGAATTTTCCTGCATGGGAGACCTTGTATGGGAGGAGGTGGGATTGGGGGTGGGTGGGAGGAGGGAGGAGGGAGGAGAGGGGGTTCTGTGGTTGGTATGTAAAATAAGAAAATCTTTTAATAAAAAAAATTTTAAAAAAACCTAGAATTTTCTTATAGGAGTTGATTTCATAGTCAGTATTCTCAAGAATGTGTGTAATTCTAGCTTGTCAAATTTATGCTNTTGTGAAGGAGACTGGGAAAATAATAATGTTCAAACAATATATATCATTCTATCCAATGGAAGAGAATATGGGCTAATTATACTTTAAGTTATAGACACCATAGTTATTGTTAGTCACTCCCCTAAACACACACACACACACACACACAATTCTACAATTCAGATTTTCCTCAGGGACCTGAACTACAATTATGTTAAAAACACAAAGAAAGTTTATGGTAATGGAAGAAAAATGTGCTATAGTGTGNCATATTACATCAAGACAATACTGAATAATACCAGCTGTATTAACTAACGAAGCCCTTTTAAATAGGGAACCCATGGATTTTAAAATCATTTTTATCTTTTGCTTTTAAGGAACACTGAGCTGAAAACCCTGNTGGCCATTGGAGGCTGGGACTTTGGACCTGCCCCGTAAGTTCTCTCTAGAAAGCCACTTGTTCATTTACTACTGAAAGCAAGCTAGCCCAGCACAGCCTCTATGCAATACTTCACAANATCAGAGAAGCTGTTGAAGGCATNCAATAAGTGAATGTGTTAACTTTATCCATTGACTAGAACCTTACTTCTAAGCAGAACATAGTGGAAAGATTTCTATGGCATCAAATGTTCAAATTCAAGTGNGNATTCAAATACAGCACNCTTTGAGCNTTAGTCACCTGCTTCCAAAGTGCTTCTACCTAAAGCATTTCAGGGTCACAAGGGCTCAGGAAGGTCTTGTACAACTTCTTTGTCTTTTGGAGAAGGAAAATTAAAAGTCTACTCATAAATAAGACTCTCTGAGAGCACATGAACTTGGAGGGTATTTGAAGACAACATGGTAAGTTAACATGGCTGGCTATCCAAAGAAACAAAGNTAATTTGGGAAGCTCTCCAGAAGCTGCCTGACAATATGGAAATAACGGGGATAACAACACAAAGGGAATGCTGAGTCCTGAGGCTGACAGGAGTAGTGATTGCAAAGGGATGCTGGGGCAAAAATAGGAACAAGTGTTCATCAGGTTGAGGCATCCTAGTGAGGGGCTCAGAGGTAGAATTGGGGCTATAAAGTGTTTTTATTCCAATGTGTTAGTATCAGAGAGGTCTNACCCTGCCTTCTTTTGGACTCTCTCAGGTTCAGTGCCATGGTCTCCACTCCTCACAACCGCCAGACTTTCATTAACTCAGCCATCAAATTCCTGCGCCAGTATGGGTTTGACGGGCTGAACCTGGACTGGCAGTTCCCTGCGTCTCATGGGAGCCCTGCTAAGGACAAGCATCTCTTCACTGTCCTCGTGCAGGTAGGAAAGCAGGAAAAGCAGGAGTGTCTTCAGCTCTAGAAAATTCAAAGTCTGTCCTTTCCAAGGAGAACTGGATGGTTACAGAGTAAAACCAAACTCAATTGAATTTAGAAGTACAGAATCTTAGCATTGCAAAGATCCTGCTGTATTCCGTACCCCTTCAACAAGTTACATTTTGGATAGCTCACATTGTTTTAGGAATGATGATTCACATTCACATTTAATGTGTGTTTTAATTCTTTGAGAATATCATACATTGATTTTGATTATATCTTCCTCTCTCTCATCTTCTCCCAGATCCACCTCCAATTTCATATCCACCTAACTTTGTGTAATTTAAACACACACACACACAGAGTTCCAATTAGTGTTGTCTGTGTACTTTTGGTTGTATGGCTGTCCATTGGAGCATGTCCCACCTATCAGGGCCACACCCTTAAAGAAAGCTAACTTCTCCTGGAAGCTATCAATTACCAATAATNCCTTCACTGGGTATGGAATTTCTTGCCAATCTCCCCACTCTATGCTGGTATTTTGTCTGGCTGAAGTTGCACAGATTTTTGTGCATTAAGTGCTCTGTGATAAAAGTACCTTAATCATTATGATCTTTATTCTACAGATAAGTAACTAAGGATATGTCATAACTGCCAGTGTTATCTAACAACAGAGTTTAATGCCAGGAACAATATATGAGACAATCTGTTGTTATTAGAGTAACACATGNTCTGTGGCTCATATTGGGTTTAAGCTTAAAATAAGAATANGGCAAAATCTTTGNCTTCAAGGAACATACAATATGAGGCAGAAGATTGAAACATAACCAGCAATTGCAGACACANNNTTATGATAAATGCCATGATAAAGGTCCAGAATACAAAAGAAACCCAGNGAAGATTGTGTGAAGCAGGATCAGAAAGAGCTTTCCCCAGTAAGAAATGCTTAATCTTAGTCTTGGAAAAACACTGATGTTCCCCAACTAGGTCAGAATNGGCAGGTCACAAATGAAGACACAGAGATCAGTGATCAAGTGATTGNGAGAAAGANTATGANTTTGCACAGGTAGCGAGCATCTGACCATGTGNGTCCTTAGCTAAAGGATTGGGAATTCTCCCTNGAGNTAATTGNGAATGCTGTGAAGGATTGTATACAGTGGAGAAATATGACCAAACTTTTGGCTTTGACTTATTGCTCTGACATTAACCACAAACAAGTCCAGTCATCAGGCAAAGTTCCAGTGGAAGCTACTGATGTAAATGAAGGGACAGGTGATCNGAGGAAAGCAATCCTTTACACTGGAGAAGGAGGACATACACAAAGAGACATTTGAAGATAGAAATCAGTAGGACCTGGGGATCAATTTATAGTNGAAAATATAGAAGATGCCCAGTTTTCTGACTTAAAGGACTATATGGGCATAAATGGGTTAGTTAAGATGATAAATGCACCAAAAGAGTAGGTTTGGAGCGGGAGAATTGATTCCTTTACATCTGAACATAGGGACTATGACATATCNGAATGGCCAGAATGCATTGGATGAATGCAAATCTAGAGCTCANGGGAAAGAACTTAACTTGATGAACTGGTNTTACCAACAAGAGGGATGATGACCAAGCAAAAATGAATAGATTATGAAGTCAAAGATGGCAGATGGCTTTTAATTTATTCCATTCTTTACTTCTATTTTCTACTCCTTTTTTTGGCAGAATCTCTACCACTGTCCTATATCCACAGTGACAGATAATTTCTATTTTGCACCATGTATGAGCCTCTAGAGAGTTTCAACACTAAGTAACTCACTGAGTCAACTAGTTTACTTTTGTCCAATAACTTTAATTATCAGACATAATTACTCCATTCCTTTATTTTTATTTGTATTTATTCTTTGGTAATTTCATACATAAATCAATGTACTTAGATCATATTCATCACCTCCCCCACCGCTACACCCTTTCAATTCTCTCCAGACTTCCCTCATCCCACTCCCAACTTCAGGCTTTCTGTTTTAAGAGGCCAATGACTGCTGCTTAGATTTACATGTGTGTGTGTGGCGCCATCTACTGGAGAACAGGCAAACTACCATGGACCATACAGCTGAGGAAAACTGATCTTTTTCCCACTGTAGACATTAACTCCTCACCTAAGGGTAAGACCTCTTGAGACCCTTCCCTGTCATACATACAGAAGTGTTGGTTGGCTTGATCTTGTGCAAGTCTTGTGGAGACAACCACAACTGTCATGAGTTCATGGGTGCAACAGCNCCATCATAGCCAGAAGGCATTAATTCTCAGCAATCTTCCCCAACCCCTGGCTCACCTCTTTTTCTCCAATGTTTCCTGAGCTTTGGGGAAGTGGGGTGTGATCCAGATAGCCTATTTAGAGCAGAACACTCCACCAGTTGTGAGTCTGTATTAACTGTCATTTGTTGCATAATGAAGCTTCCCTGGTGAGGGATGAAAGCTGCACTAGTCTGTNGGTACAAAGATAAGTTATTTAGGAGGCAGTTCAATACTATTTTCCTTAGGAAGACAGTATTTGCAGGGCCTATGACTCCCCAGCTCACAGGTTTTTGGCCAGACTTACAGTACCAGGCATGAATTCCCCTCCGTGGAGCAGGAACTAAGCTCATTAGAAAGGTGTTGATTACGTCCATAACATGCATGCCTATAATGCACTAGTAGATGTATCTTTTTCAGGCCAGTTGCTACTGTAGCTCACAAGGGTCACAGCTGGTACAATTTCTGATGGCTTTTCTTCCCCACCAGCCTTCCAAGAACCTTCTGGCTCTATGAAAGCTAGCCAGCAGGGGGAGCTTCCAGGTCAGCACCAAATTGACTTTTCTACATCCTATGATCAAAGTATATGATGTTCTTATCGGTAGATCTCACTATCAAGTTCTAGTGGATAACCCACAGCAATNTTAATAGCCTGTANTGTCCTGGGGGTCTCTGGGACCCCCCTGACCAACAACTTGAAGTCAATATACCACATCTGGCACTGGGGTTTTGTTTGTTTGTTTGTTTGGTAACCTATGGCTTCTGAGAGGAGCCTTACACCANGCCCCATGTAGATAACTCCAATTAAGCTTTTTCAANAAATGTGTTTTAGGAAACTTATAAAATAGTAGGTTTCCATATGGTTTTGTCAAACATTCTTAGTGTTAGCTATCCTTCCTCTTAGCCCTACTGTACTCTACACTATCATCCCAGTCCACACTTAACCCTTCCCCCTTTTCCCCTTTCCCCCTCCAGACTATCTCTTGTCTACTGTCCTAGCCCCCTTCCATTAAGCTCCTTCTTCCTTCCCTGTACTCCAGTGGCCCCTTTCTAGTTTCCTGGCTTCTACAGACTATCTCTATTTTTAATTAAAACATGCCTCCAGCCCACTACAACAGCACAATATAAAATCACATACCTGCAATATATGGGGTTAATATTTCAAGACAGCTCTAANANCCTTCTTATAATGTCTCATCATCTAGTAAAATGTCCTAGTCACTTGACCACTTACACACATGGCAATTTCTGTGAGCATTCTGTTGTAAGATGACCTGGCACTCAGAAATAAGGCAATTATAAGAGCTGATCCCAGTACTTCATGTAAGATTAAAGTCATATAAAGAGATAGATTACCATCTGGCACTGAATACCTGTCATTCAGTCATTACCACCTTCTCCATACATTCAATGAGATGTTGGTCCTCTGACATA
>LZPO01117170.1:0-12735 GCA_001675575.1 Neotoma lepida
AGAAGAGAAAAGGAAGGGAGGGAGAGAGGAAGGGAAGAAGGAAAGGAAGCACTTTGACTTGTAGTGTTTCTAGAAAGTGCTAAAACTAAAAAGAAACTAATTTTTCCTAAGCTTAATCTCATTTGCATGGCATTAGCTAGAGCCTCTACATTGTAGAGACACCTGTATGCTTCTAGAAGTAGCCCTTAGAACAGTAGCTAAGAGGTCAGGTCTCCTCAGCAGGAAGTCTGACCATCCTTGACCTCGCTGCTTAGTTTGGCAGGTCAGGATTTTTTTTCTTCTTTATAAGGTTGAGTTGGGGGTTACAACAAAAATAAGTTCATTTTATAGATGTCAATCTTGTTTTAGGACCGAGTAATGAAAGTGGTAACAGATCCAACTGAATATTTAGGGGAACCAACACCAAGTTTTTCCAAGTTTTGCACCAAAGTGCTTGAAAATAAAGATGTTTAGTGTTTGCAGTCATTATCTGTACAACTCAGGTGTTTTCTTGATTATTATTCTTTTTCTGATTCAGGGCCTTTGGCAGCTTAACTTTGGGAGGATTCCCTAGAGAGTCCCTCTCAGGTGTTGGGATGTAGCTCAGTTAATAGAATACTTGCTTAATATGTACACAGCCCTGGATTCCATCACATCACTCAAACTGGACATGATGTCACCTTCCTGTAACCCCAGCACCCAGAGGAGGATGCAGAAGGATCAGAAATTGAAAGTCATCCTCAGCTGCATAGCAACATTGCCTGGGTTATTTGAAACCCTCTCTCTCTGCGGGGTGGAGTGTCACAAAATGTCACTATCTTGTCTATCACTGCAAAGTCTAAAAACAAGTCAGTAAATAAACCCTATAATCCATCTTGTAGTTATTGATAGCAAAGCCTCATTTATGTTAACCTCCCTAAATCAAAGGCATGTTAAAATCCCACGGCATCTGAGCTTACTATCAATTCTGCTTTGGGGGAAAGGCTGAGCCCACTGCATCTTGGCAGGTTGCTTCTATTTTTAGCAAGAAGATCATTAGGATTTCTCAAAGACAGTCCTCCACAGCCAGCTCTAGAGGCAGCAGCAAGAGCTAAATACGGCATCTTACGCCTTTTACGTTTTAAAAGGACTATATGAGGACTCTTTAAAAACCAATGTTTTAACACAGTTTTTCACAACTGTTCTCTGAGTGTGAGAACCTGTTCCCCTAAGGAACCTAGTGGTAAAGGATGAGCAATAAAGTCACAGAAAAACATGGCATACAGTCCCAAAGATCTGGTGTGAAATCCACAATATAATTCCTGAAGAATGGAACACACTGACTCTGCACACACACACACACACACACACACACACACACACACACACACACACACAAAGAGGGAAAGAGAGAAATAAAGTGACCTGGTGACTTGTTAACTTGACTGTGACCTGCCTATGTTTATTAAAATGTAATGTTGTATACCTTATATGTACATAATAAACATTTTAAAAGGAGAAATGTTTACAATCTCTGAATACAATAAAGGTTTGTATCAGACACAGGAGGGGCATTTTTTAAAAAAGAAGGAAATGTGTAATAGATCACATAAATTTTTTTGAGACAGAATCTTACTGTATAGACGCAGTTAACCTGGAACTCCCTCTGTAGACCAGGCTAGCCTTAAACTCACAGAAAGCCACCTCCTTCTGCCTCCTGAGCCTTGGGATTAACCACCATCCCTGGCTTACATGCCATATTTTCCAAACAGGTGGTGAGTATAAGAGCCTGGATGAGGTCACTCACACAGCAGTACATTCAAAGAACCATCCAGACATTGAAGATCCACAGAAACCCTGACTCAAGACTCAACTAGGGAGTGGGAGTCAGATGTCTCCAACCACAGCCAGAACAGCCAGAAACGATGGAGAAAACAATGTGTCAGGGAGCCCCCAAACCCACCCATACCTGGCTTTCCCCATAAGCCAGCCAAAGCCTGNCCAGGCTGTTACTGTTTCTGGACCTTTCTATATACATCTTGCCTGTCCTTTCAAGTGTTTTGGGTGTGGCCAGTCTTTTCAATGAGTGCTGCTCCATGTGTTGAAGACCTCAATAAAGGGCCTGCTATCATCTGACTCTGGGGTTGAGGGACTGTCCCAGCCCTAACTGTGGCCAGGCCTCTCCAGGTTTCTCCCAGTGGCAGAGTACAAAGGCTCCAGAACATTTTAATGTGTTATTCACAATAGTCAGGCAGCCAAAGCTAGCAAAACAAAGCAACATATTTGTTATTAAAAGATTTTTCTGTTTATGTCATTTGCTGCTTAATGATCTACTGTAGATTATCCTCCACACTTTAATAAACCAGACTAGCTGTGCACTGGTGGCTTCTAGCTATTCTCTCTGGAAGGCATTTTTATAGACTCAATCAGTCAATGGCCTAGTCTTTGTGGAGATGATGGATTTTCAGTGTCTCAAGTCTAGAGCAGTCATGGTTAGTGTCACCACATGCCTTCCCTGTGGCAGCTATAACAGATTAACCTGGTAGCTTCAAACAACAGTATGTGGGAGTCTGAGGAAACAGAAAATCAAGGTGTCACCATGACTTTGCACTTTCTGAAGGTTTTAGTGGAGATTCCATCCCTTGCCTCTTCTAGTTGACGGTGNTTCCAAGCATTTCTTAGCCTGGGACCACATCCTTCCATCCCATGTCTTGTGTTTGCCTAGCTAACCGTCTCCTCCTCTAGTCTGTGAGATCGCCCTAATAAGGTTTAAATATGAAATGCCCCATGGTTCTACACTTTGAAGGCTTAGTCTGTTGTATTTAAAAATGGCAGGCTGTGTTCTTGGCAGGTTGGAGCCAAGGGGCTGCATGGCAAGTGAGAGAGAGACACACACAGAGACCATGCAGACAGTATTCATATAGAGGATTTTATTGGGGGAAGGGGAGAAGGGATGCAGAGTGCTCCTCTGGAGATAAAGGCTCAGGAAAGAGGAGGAATGAGAGAGGAAGAGAGAAGAAAAGAAGAAGAGACAGAAAAGGGGAAGGGAAGGGGATGCAGATGCAGCCTCATGGGAAGACAGAGGAAGAAAAAGGGACAAAGGTGGGCAGAGCCCACCTCTTAAAGCAGGCTTAGCACATGCACAAATGGGCTACGTAGGATGACATTGTCAGGACCCTAAGCGGGCCAAGGTACTTCCTGCTTATTGGGTAGGTCCCCCAAGGGGCCAGTCCGGTAATGTCTAAATGCTAACATGGTTGTGGAGGCCTACAAAGGTTTCCTAGTGAGATCCGAGCTTGCTTTACCCAGCAGGGCTGCATTAGAGGATTCCTTGACCATGTATGTGGTTACCAGGTGATTGGAAGGGTCTGCACTTGGCTGTGCTAGGGGGCCATCTTTTGCTCCACCCCTTGGCATTCCTGTAAAAGGCCCTTTAGCAAATACAGGAGGGGCCGGTGGATAATGATCCAGGACCTCCTGAGGCTATCCTGTGTTTCTATCTGTTTCTCTCCCTTCTATCTTTCTATCTAAATATTTCTCACTCCTCCTTCCTCAAGAGTACCCTGGGGAAAAAGTCAGAACAGGCCTCCCACAGAAAATGGATAGGCCNCACACACATGGTCCCCAGTTGACAGCACTATTTATGGGGTGTGGAAACTTGAAGACATGCAGCCTTGCTGGGGAAAGTAGGTCAGTAGGGTAGGTCCTTGGGGGTATTTTATTCCTGAGCCCTGGCTTGTCATGCTCTATACCTCCTGTCTGTTAAGAAGGAAAGAACACCCTCTGCCACACTCTTGCAATCATGATGTTCTGTCCAAGTGCATGGGGCCAAGCAACCATGGACAGAGCCTTCCAAAACTGTGAGCAAAGCATAAACCCTTCCTCCCTCAAGTTGTTGCAGCCAGATTATTTGATCATAGCAAAAAGAAGAGTCACCAGAACACACCTTCTATCTCCTGCTTGTAAAAGATAACCTGCCATTGGACATGGGACCCACCCAGGTGACGGTAGTCCCAACTTACAATTCTTAGGGTAATTCTATCTTCCAAGACCTTTGTTCTAAATATGATCACACTTCCAACTACAGGGAATTAGAAGTGAGCAAAGTGAGTGGCAAATTATCCCAGGTTTTTGCAGGATGGAGGAGTTTGGCAGGACATGGGGCTTTTANAACCAATATGGAGACTGAATGGTTACCCTAGATCTCAGAAGCAAATTGCAACAGGCTGTCAATAGGCTGAATCAGGCAGCGATTCTCGAACTCTGGACCACCACCAGCAGCACCAGGCAGAAATGTGTTAGAAAAGTAAATCTTTAGGTCCTGCCCAGGTCTTTATGAGGGACACCAAAGGCAAGCCTCCAAAATCTGTCTTCATGCAACTTTTAACATGCATTGAAATTACAGAGCCACCAAGAGTAGGATTTGAAACTGGGCCAAAAGAGGACAAAAGAGCAATGAATACATTCCCAATGGTGGCCCTCAGGTCTGTCAACACATCAGAACCACATGAAACGCTTTGTAAAAATTCTGATGCCCAAACCCATAATCAGGCTGGGGAAGAGCACATGGAAAGCTGCTTTCACAACGCTCCCCAGGAGATTACACTGTGAACCAACACCCAGGAGGACCTGAACCATGAGACTTCAGCCAGGGGCAGCATAATGAGTAGGTGAGCCCTGCAGTTCTGAAGAGGTGGGCCTGCCCCCCATGCTCTGAAAGGCCGAACAAACAAATGGCTTTTGTTTTGAATTTACAAAGAATACAAGATTACAAAACAGACCACAGAATGTAATTTCAGGGTGCTTTGGAAAACAGAAGTATGTGAATAGCTCAGAGGAAGAAAAAAGTGCCAAATTGGTAGAAAGTGAGGTATGGGTTTAATATGGAAGAAAAGAGAGGGGTCGAATCCTTCTGTTGAGCTGACAGGCAATTTCCTGGTATGAGCTCAGAAGCTGCCACAGGTTGACAGGATGCTGGCTGGCCACAGCAGCAACGTTTTAGCTTCTATCTCTGTCCTCCACTGCGTCAGCTGTACCCAGGATTTGATTTGTAGAGGTGACTGAGAGAGGGCACAAAGACAAGATGTAATTACTAACCCTTCTCAAGAGAGGAAAACACCATGCCAGGTGGACCACAGGAAGAGGAGGGCAAAGCTGACACCTATTGCAACTTCCATGCAAAGAGATGGAGAGGCAGAGAAGACCAGTCTGAGTGTGCTTAGGTCTGGACGGTTTACATTGCTTTGTGCTAGAGCATAGGATGGCTTCAGGTGCTGGACCTTGGGGTAATTTAGGGTAGAGAAACTGTGGGTTTGGACTGTGAATGTTATATGAAGAAGAGATTGGGAACAGTGACTCAGAATGGTTGGCTTGAAGAAGCTCTTGGCTGTCTTCAGGAATTAGCTAGTCTTGGGAAGGGCGTTCTCCCCAGGCACCTGGACATAAAAGCAATGTAAAATAGAGAAAATAAAGATGTGCTTACTACACATGTGTGGCCTAAATCAAAAGGTTGTTTCTGTGCTGAGCTAACAGTTCTGCAGCAAAGCATTTGCCTTGAAAGCATGAGGATCTAGGTTTGTACCCAAGAACCAACATGAAAAAGGCAGGCATAGTTTTACGTACTGATGATCCCACTGCTAAGGAAGCAGAAAGAGGTAGATTCCTGTGGTATGATGGCCAAGTAGCCCATTTGGGGCCAGTGAGAGACCTTGTCTCAAAAAAACATGGTGAACAGTGTCTTAGTTAGGGTTTCTATTGCTGTGAAGAGACACCATGACCATAGCAATTCTTATAAAAGAAAACATTTCATTAGGGGTGGCTTACAGTTTAGTCCATTATCATCATGGCAGGACATGGCAGCGTGAAGACGTTAATGGTGTAAAAGAAGGAACTGAGAGTTCTATATCATGATCAGCAGACAGTAGAAGGAGTCTGTCCCACTGGGAGTGGCTTGAGCATATATGAAACTTCAAAGCCCATGTCTACAGTGACACACTTCCTCCAACAAGGCCACATCTCCTAATAGCGCCANTCCCTATGGCCAAGCATTCAAACACACAAGACTATGGGGACATAACATATTCAAACCACCACAGATAGTATTTAAGTAACAACAGCTGAGACTGTCTCCAGCCTCCATGTGCACACATGAATATTTATACAACACACACATACATACACACACGGTTGGGGGAAGATTNTCTGTGTCTTATATTAAAACCAGGAAACTGGAGATGAAGATTTAAAAGCCAACTGAACACACAGTTGGTGGGTACATTAAAGATTATCCTGGCCAGAAGAAATGGTATAATTTCCCCCACTTTTAGTGAGTAAGAATATAAGGAAGAGACAATGAGTTGGAGAGAAGAAATCAGGGATGAGTGGATGGAGAAACACAGCTGTCTCTGAGAGGAAAGAGCTGCTTCGTCATCAAGATGGAAGATGGAAGTGGAAGGCCACAACTACTGGGTGGGTAAGTGCTGGTAAGAAACACAGACAGCTGGGAATGACAGTGCACATTTTCAGTCCCACCACTCAGAAGGCAGAGGCAGGTGGATCTCTGTGAATTCAAGGCCAGTGTGTCTGTTGTGGAATATTTGTTTAACTAGGCAAAGTTGTGTTACATTTGTTCATGCTGAATTTAACTATGCAAAGATGTGCTGCATTTTTGCCAATTAAATAAAATTAACCTGGGCTCAGAGAGGCAGGGTTAGCAACTGGTTGACAGGAAGTAGCAGGGAGGAGCTTAGCATGTTGGCTTTTTTGTTGTTGTTTTGTTTTATTTTGGTTTTGGTTTTGTTTTTGTTTTTAAATTGGGGCGTTGTGGAAGGGAGTGGCTTCCAGGGACACCAGCAAAGAGAGAAAGTTAGCCAGTTGCTACTCTAACTCTCTGAGCTCACCGGTTTTTACCCTAGCCTTTGAATCTTGAGTTTTATTAGAATGATAGAAATTTAGTCAGAACTGCCTTTAACAGCAGCAACAGCCATTGTCTGGGGGAAGAGAACTCCCCCCAGGCTGTGGCTTTAGTGGCTGGACAGCTAGTAGTTAGAGCACAGCCAATGTAATGAAGGTAAAATAGCATTTTGGTGCCAAATGTAACAGGCTTTTCTGGGGGGGCCACCAACCAGCTCCCAAATCATGATACAGAGACTTCTTATTAGTTATAAATGCTCGGCTTTATCTTATGCTTGCCCCACTAGCTCTTATATAACCTTCATCTACATTTTGCCTCGGGGCTTTTTACCTTTCTTTCCTTCTGTATATCTTATTTTCCTNCTGTCTCCCTGGCTGGCTGGCTGGCTGGTAGCTGCCTGGCTTCTGGCCCCAGACATGTTCCTCTCTTTCTCCTTCATTCTCTTCTCCTTCTTCTTTGCCTAGATTTCTTCTACTTATTCTCTCTGCCCACCAGTTACACCTCTCTCTCTCCTGCCTACCTATTGGCTGTTCAGCTTTTTATTAGGCCAATCAGGTGCCTTAGTCAGGCAAGATGAAACAAATGCAATACATCTTTACATAACTAAATAAATGCAGCAGAAATAAATGTAACACATCTTTACATAGTTAAAAGTAATATTCTGCAGCATAAACAAATGTAACACATTTTACATAGTTAAAATAATATTCTACAACAAGTATGGTTTACATATTGAGTTCCAGGCCAGCCAGGGCTGCAAACAGTGATGACTCAAATAGACAGATGTCTAAGAGAACACCAAGATCATAAGACAACTTTGATTTTGAAGACAGAGTGTATCTAGCCCTGTTGGTACAGAGAAGAGAGAGTCTACAGTAAGAAAGAAACTGAATATTCAAGAAAAAAATGGGTGAAATTGTAAAGTAACATCCTTGAAGAGACCAGAAGGAATGTGATCCAACCTGTGGACAATAGTGCACCCTAACAAGGAGACAGATATGTTTTTACACACAGGGATAACAGGCTAAAAAAAGGGGGGGTGGAGGAACAGAGAGATCAATGCCATGACCTAATAAAAGCAAGTTGGAGGAGAATTTATTTTTAATAATAAAAATTATTCTCACTTACAGTTTGGTGGTCTGGACTGTTGTGGTGTGGAAGGCATGAAGGAACTTTCAGATGTGCCTGCAGAACGCTGAGGCTGCTTGCTCACCTCTGAGTGGATCAGAAAGCAATGAAAAGAAAATATTGGTGTTCAACTACCTTTTCCTCATTCCCTTTTTATTTAGCCTGGGGTACCCAACCATAGGATGGTGCTTCCGACATCCAGTGTGAGTTGCCCCCTCAGATAGTCTTCTATATAAAATCCCTCACAGAAACACCCAGATGTGTGCCTCCTTGATGGCCTAGGGGTTTATTGATCCCTCAACATGGACCCTCAAAATTAACCATCACAAAGAGCTTCAGTTTTCTCAGTAAAACAGGTGAACTCAACCATGGGCTAAGACATACATCAGGGTACATATGGAAGTAGGGAAGACATATAAGGAGGATTTGATGAGCATGTGGCAGCTGCTAGGAAACAGGCAAAATCAACTCCGAAAGAAAGTATAAATTGTGAAGGTTGGGCTGGGGAGGAAATGATAAGATGTCACCATACATAGAAACATGATTGAATGACTGTGTGAGCAAAGATACATCCAGAGTTATCCAGTTCCACCTCNCCATACACTAATGACTGTAACACGAATCTTAAAAGGTCTTATTAATAAAAAAAAACCTGGAGCCAGATATTGGGGTGAAGGTTGAAAGATCAGAGAAGCAGAACAGCCAGCCACTAGCTTGCCTCTATGAAATNCTCAGCCTCAAGAGAGCAAGTTCCTGTTTCCTTAGGCCTTATATACCTTTCTGTGTCCTGCTATATTACCTCCTGGGATTAAAGGTGTGTGTCACCACTGCCTGGTTCTGTTTCTCTCATGTAGCCCAGTGTGGCCTTGAACTCACAGAGATCCAGACAGATTTCTGCCTCCCGAGTGATAGGATTAAAGGTATGTGCCAACACTGCCTAACCTCTATATTTAATTTTGTGGCTGGCACTGTCCTCTGATTCCCAGGTAAGCTTTATTGGGGTACACAATAAATATATCACCACAAATGACCACTACTTCTCCTGAGATCAAGAGAATTCAATACAAATTTGCACACTACGTGGTGAGCCCCTTTCCTCTCTGTTTAGAGCATGCTGGGTACCAGAATTGTATTCCCCCATCATACACTCTCATTTAGGGGAGCCTGAGGGTCTCTTCTGAGCTGGGCAATGTCTGNACATAGTATTAGAAATACTCAGCCAAGCCTCCCTACCTTGAAGCCACTCACCTGCCAGGTAGTTTTGAGTGCAATGTTTTGTGAGTGTGAACTGGCAGACAGGAACCAGCAGACAAAAGCAGGAACAGCACTGGGANACCCAGACTCTGTGCTATTGACATATGGGGTTGATGACTCCATGATATAAAGGAATGGTCTGTGTATTGTAAAATGCTTAGTAATATCTCTGGCCTAGATGTTAGCATTCCACCCCAGTTGTGAGCCAAGACTATTTGTAGATATCAACAATTATCACTTGACAGTTAAGTGTCTGAGCATACCCCTTACTCAGCTGAGAATTACTTATCTAGAATAAAAGAAAGATGATTTCTAAAACAAAGAAATGGGGGANAAAAGGTTGAGTGAAAGAATAAGAATAGCTCTTTAGAGAAAACCTGTAATTAATATCCTGATAGATATGAGTAGATAGTGTCTTAATAAAAAAAGAAAAAAATTGAAAAAAAATCTTCTAGCTAGTGAGACAAATTGGTAGAGAAATGAAAAATGGGAAGGACAAATTACAAAGTGAAAGATTGTTCCAGGAAGCTGACATCCAAATAATAGATGTTCTAGAAAGTGAACTCTGAGAAAAAGAAAAGAGAAGAAATTACCAGACAAATAATTTAGGGAAATTTCCATGAACAGAAGCCATAAAACTGCAGTGGAGAGCCCCTTTTGATGCCCAGCACAGGTGGATGGAAGAGACTGACTTGGAGACAATCATTGTAAAGTTTTTGAAAATTAGAAGAGATGAATCTTAAATTTTCCACAGCAAAACCAAGCCACAAAGGATTGGGGATCAAAATGGTGTTGAGTTTCTCTTCAGAAAATAAGGGAGGCTGTGACATAATACTTTCAAAGGTCTTGAGAGACACAAACAAGCATCTCCAAGGATGTGGACCTACTGGCTATCCCAGCATCTCCAAGGACATGCACTGTGGGCATGATGCAAAANAGAATGGCTGCTTTGGAAAACAGTTTGGTTCTNTATAATTTTCCATCAGTTGAGGAGACACATTGCAATTTCTCCACAATAGGAATGCTACTCTACCATGAAGGAATGAAATTCTGGTAACTAAATCAATGTGANTTTCAAAGACATTGTACCATTTGAGAAAATAAACNTGAATATCTATCTGCTGCATGACTTCATTAGTACAAAATTCTGGAAAAGTCAAGACTCCAGTAAGACAAAGCAAAGCAGTCATTGACTGAGATTTTATTTTGACTGAACAAGAGGAAATTCTTTAAGGGGGTATAATAGAACCNTCTATACCTTGGTTGTAGGAATCATGGCACAAATGAATATAGTTACCAAAATCATAAAATGATGTCCATTTATTTATTAGACAGGGCCTCACTATATAGCTCTGCTTGACTTGGAACTCAAAGATATCCATCTGCCTATGCCTTCCAAGTACTGGGATTAAAAGTTTGCATCACCACATCTGGCCAAGATATATATTTTTTAAATGAGTGAACATTATCATCAGTATATAATGCATCAATAAAGCCGGGGGAGGGGGACAGGGTATAGATTTTTCAGTGTTCAAGGAATAGAATTTTATACCTAGCCAAACCATCATTTGTTTATAAGTATTAACCCAAATGATCTTTAAAAAAATGCAAACATTCAATGTTATTCAATCAATCTTATTCAATCAATAAGATAACTTTTCTTAGTAAGACCTCAAAGATATATGTGGAAACATATGGCAACAAGAGGACAAAAACTCTAACCAGAAGGAACATCAAGCAGTTGTCTAAGGGATAAAGAACGTGCACTCCAGGATGAAAGATATACTGCATTTGTGTTAACAGAAAGAAGAGGGACTAGCCCAGAAAATTAAAAATCATAGACATGCCTTGGTATAAATTCTAGCACTAAAATAACTGAAAGTATATATTCAGTAAAAGAAAAGTTAGAAAGTTGTTACCTCTAGAGAAGAAAATGCAATGTCTGCATNGAATGATTTGCCTGTATATATTATATTCAAGTTGGCATAATAATGAAAAAAGCAAAACATATGTTTTATTGAGAGAACTGGGTAAAGGGAAGATGGGCANTGGAAGTCACCTTGGAAGCCATCACACAGTACCCAGAGCTGAAAATTTTAGGAGAAGTCATATAAGCACATCTGAGAAATAAGGAGAGAAATGGAAATGCTCAAAGAAACAGTTAANAGATGTTGCTTTGGGGAAACAGGACATGAAAGAGGAAGGTTGGGGCAGAGTGTGAATGTTTTTGTTATAAATCCTATTGAATAATGTGACCTTTAAAATTAGCAACAAAACCCAGCAATGCATCATGCGGGGAAGGGAACCTATGTTCTCTGGTAAAATTAGGCTGAGTTAGGAGTGGGTGCCCAAAAAAGGAGGAGTAAATGGGGCATTTGGGAAGGATGAATACAGAGGAATACAGGGTCACACGGGGTAGGACATGGCTAATGAGCTCGGCCAGTAAATGGCATCACTGCAGAGTCAGGAAGGGGATTTATCGGGATCCAAAGGGGTGTAGGGCTGGGATTCAGCACTCAGATCGTCATACTGGGAGCACCATCCTCATCAATTTTATGTTAGTCTGTAAGTCAGATCTTCAAGCACCAATTTAGTTTCTCAAATAAAATGTTCCCCTTGTTCTATTCAAAATTATGTTCTTGATAGAGTGAGCATTGTGATATTACAGTTACAAAGGCCATCATAGAGCTGTACATGGGGTTGCACTTTACTAGACTCTTGCTTTATCAGTGTCTCTTCTTGGTTTTGCTCAACTCTGGACTATTACTCAAATTAGCCTTCTCATCATTCCACCCATGGTACTTGGGTTGACCAGAGCCCATCTAGGACACTCTGACTATTACCTCAGAGAAAGATTCCCCCACAATTGGTAAAACAGAAACAAGTCTTTGTACATGGANACATGACTTCGAATGGTGATAACTGCTGCAATAGATAACCCCCAGTGGGTCTCAGGGGTAGTCCACATCCTGTGGAGTGAGATTCTGTACCGGAAGTGTTTGAGCACAGCTGCCCTCCGTATGATCATTGGAAGCTCAGATTCTCCCCATTTGGGGATTCTGTCCCTGTCTTGGTCTCTTCACAGCATGAAAGAGTTTTCTTCCAGTGAGCTCAAAATTGGCTTACATGGCACCTGCCCTGTGGTTTCATTGGCCAGAGCTCACTCTCCTAACTTTATCTCACTGCCAGGAAAGTCACCTGGCTGTCTCCAAGATGAGGAGAGCACAAGCTGTTGAACTGTTGACCAGTTCTGCCCCATGTTCCATCTGCAACTTGACCTGACCTAACCTTCAGGTTTGGATTCACCCACCTCCCCTCCAGGTCCCACCCAAAGCGCTTCTCAGACTGGAAGAGACTGGTCCCCATTATAACTTTTCCCTTTCCTAGAATCAGCCCTGCCTGCAATGCCCTGTTCCCCATCTTTCAAGATCTCAACCTCTCCATCAACTATTACCTTCATTAAAATTGATCTATCCCCTTCC
>LZPO01117170.1:13005-25382 GCA_001675575.1 Neotoma lepida
CTATCTGCCTACCTACTTACCTATCTACCTACCATCTATCTCTCAAAGAACTTCCATTTTTCCTTTACCTATGGGCATGTCCATCACATCCATTAGGGAGCAAACTCTGCAGATGGTCATACTTAGCACAGTGGGTACTGAAGCTCTCTCACAGGAACAACTGTACCTGTGCCATTCATTGTTGCTATGAAAACTTGGCACAATGACTCATATATTGGAGGTGCAAACAGAACTGGTGTCAAGTTCACACTCTCCCATGCTCTTGACCCACAGTGCACACTGACCACAGCTGTACAGCTCCTAGAGTGAAGGAAGCTTGCTCCTCTGAAGGGAGTGGTGGTGGGTTGATGGGGACCTTGGCAGACATGGTTCCCCTCACTGGGCACTCATTAGCAGCATGGCAACAAGCAGGTCCTCTTACCTCAGCACCAAGCCAGAGGGCTCTGTATCTTTCCCAATTCTTACTACTTTGCTCCTGCTTTCCTCTCCAGCCCCTCTCCCTGTCCTTGACGCTCATCTTCCTTCTTCTCTTCCTTACCCTCCTCTTAGTCATTGTTTCTGTTTTAAAAATTACTGTTTTGTTGACTATGTGTACCATAAAGATATGAATCAATAATCAGTAGCGAAGTACAAAATTAACAAGCTTCGTTTTTTTTTCCCCTCTTTGGTCTTCTGCAAGGCAGCGGAAAAATTTCCAGAACAGAAGGGGCAGCTGGGGGAGGGAAATTAACCCTGGTCCCTTCCTCCCCACACACTGTGAAGCCAAGGCTTCTTGTTACAAATGCGCTGTGTGGTTCTGTTTGGACAAGGTAGTTTGGATCCACTTCAAACAAGCTGCCAATTGATGTCTTACTGCTGGATGGAGATTGTGCTAGGGCTGCTGAGCTGCAGTTCTGGGAGCAGCCAAGACGGAAATGAGTTTGCAGTCTCCTCGCCTCAAAAGTCAATAGCTGGGTTTAAGCTGANCATGCCAGGCTCCACCCTGCCAGCTCCTCTCCTCTGGCAGATGAACTTATCGACATTTATTTCCATCAACTTAAGGTATCTGCCTTGTCACTCCTGTCAATCTGTGTCACTATTTTTTAATTAGAAGGTAAGAATGTGGCTGTGCCCTTGGTCTCAAGGTCATGGTGAAGAAGGGAAAGGTGAGACATTTTCCATGGTGAGAGAAAGAACATTCTAGAGGAAAGGCAGCATCCAGCAAGCTCTTGGCTACAGCCAGCTCAGCCCCAAGATAAGAAAAGGAAGATCTGGGGATAGGCTTAGGGACTTATGGGGATGATGACAGCTGTGTCTCACAAGGACAAATGGCCAGGAGTTGGTGCAGTGAGAGGAAGCTGTGAGAGGTGAAAGAAGAGAGTGGAGTTCTGTGTCTCTGAGCTGAGAANTGATAAGGATTNTCGGGAGCCAGCAGAAGCTTCCTGGAAAGCAAGGAGCAAATTCTTCCTGAAGTTTCCAGAAGGTACAAGCTCTACCAGCCTCTCAGTGAGGATAGAGAGGCCTCCAGAAGTGTGACACAGTCCCCTCAATGAGGAGAGGCCTCCAGAAGTGTGACACTCTCAGTGAAGAGAGGCCTCCAGAAGTGTGACACTCTCAGTGAGGAGAGACCTCCAGAAGTGTGACACAGTCCCCTCAATGAGGAGAGGCCTCCAGAAGTGTGACATTCTCAGTGAAGAGAGGCCTCCAGAAGTGTGACACTCTCTGTGAGGAGAGGCCTCCAGAAGTGTGACACAGTCCCCTCAATGAGGAGAGGCCTCCAGAAGTGTGACACTCTCAGTGAAGACAGGCCTCCAGAAGTGTGACACTCTCTGTGAGGAGAGACCTCCAGAAGTGTGACACAGTCCCCTCTGTTGAGAGCTGGGAAGATGGTCCAGAGAGGGCTGCATAAGCAGGAGGATCCAAGTTTATCCCCAGAATCCATGCAAAAATCCTGATGCAGTGGCACGAACTTATATGCCAAGCCCTGGGGAGGTGGAGGGAGGCAGACCCTTGAGGCTCCCTGGCTAGCCTGACCAGCCTGAGCCATGAGTCCCAGGTTCAATGAAGGACTATCTTAAAACTTAAGGTAGAGAGATTGAGTAAGACACCTGATTCCACCTCTGACTTCTATATGTGCATGCTTGCCTGCACCCACATGCTCCCAGACATACACATACACACACACACACACACACACACACACACACACACACACACACGAGTCTGTTGTTTAAACCACCAGTGGACGGCCATGTATACTTACCCATGTAAACAGTCTATTCCCATGAAAACAGAGTAGGTTCCGCACTTGCAAATGCCTTGGGAAATTTGTCCCATGTCTTTGTGCCCCTGATTGTCTATCTGAAAATCAATAACTAAGCGTGCCTATCAACTTGCCATAAGGATGAAAATGAGACAGTTTTGAAAACCCCACAACAGGGAATCGAATCAATAGGAAGCACTCCCTAGCCTCAGCTTCTGGAACAGAAATGGTCAGATACTGCCCACTCCATGCCTTCTCTGAGGCACACAGGAAAACTGGTTTCCTCTGCTTCCTCACAGCCAGACCTGNGCTGTGTGCTTGCCCTAACCTGGCAAACTGAATGTGAGTGGATATATGTGCCACTTTCAGGCCTAACAATAAAAGTAACCTGTGTAGTGTTTTGAATAGCGGCTCCCTAAAGGCATATCGTAACCCCTGGAATCTGGGGTGGTGGTGTGGAACAAAGGGCTTTTACAGATGTAAGTAGGTCAGAAATCAGATGATGTTATCCAGAGCTTAGAGTGAGCCTTAAATCCAGATGGCAGGTGTCATTGTAAGAGACAAAAAGTGAAAACAAGGANACCCTACAACCATGACATGGCCTGTGAAGATGAAGGCAGAGAAGGGAATCTGTGTACCCACAACCTGGGGAGTGCCAAGAACTGCTGGCCTGCAGGAGTCAGGACAGAGGCAAGGAGTGCATCCTCCATTGGAATTTGCAAAACGTATCAAGCCTGCCAATCTCTGAGAGAATTTGTTTAGACTCCAGAACTATCTGTTGTTCCAGCCACTCGGTGCATGGCATTGTGTGGGGATAGCCCCGGGAAATGAATATACCATGGGTTATCCAAGCTNCTTCTCTCCAAAGTCAGTGACCCAAAAGATGTAGAGTCCCCAGGGNGTAGAGCCTGACTTCCCAACAGTTCTGGGTAAAGTATAAGATGCTCCTTCCTCACTTAGATAGGAATGAGACACACACTTCCTGTGCATTAACCCAATAGGAGTAAGACACACAATTCCTATGCATTAACCCTATAGATGTGAGACACACACTTCCTGTGCATTAACCTGATCAAAGTAAGACATACTTCCTATATTAGAAGTAGGACACACACTTCCTGTACTAGGAGAAGGACACACATTTCTAGTACTAGGAATAGGACACACACTTCCTGTACTAGGAGTAGGACACACACTTTCTGTACTAGGAGTAGGACACACACTTCCTGNACTAGGAGTAGGACACACACTTCCTGTACTAGGAGTAGGACACACACTTCCTGTACTAGGAGTAGGACACACACTTCCTGTACTAGGAGTAGGACATACACCTCCTGTGCCTTAAGCCACTGAAATGTGGCATCACCTAGTGTTGTGCCTCACACCAATGCTCCCGAGCATCACAGCTGTGACACCGGGTGATCTACAGTGGGAATCTGGAGGTGACAGAGGATGAGAAGCAGATCAGCAGGAAAGGTGAGGAGTACCCAGCTCAGATCCTCACCTCTAGGGATGTATCAAGTTCTGGTCTTTTTTAGTAAATGTGGGTTCAGAATAGCATGACTCACATACATCTTCTAATCCCACACTACCCCTGCCTACTACTGGGATCACTGGTAGCTCAGAAACTAAGAGGAATTTCTATTGTAAGACATGGTAGTAGAGACTGTGAAACCCTATGATGGACACAGAGAAGAAATAAAGTCCTGGGACAGAAGAAGCCATGAGGCACATCCCAGGCACTCGTCTAGACCAGGCCTTCACTTTATAGCAACGTAAGAGGATGTCTGTCAAACAGAGAAGGAGTGGATTGAGGAGGTAGGGAATGGGAACAGAGGAGAGAGAGGAAACTGTGGTTGGGATGTAATATATATACATGTATGTATGTATTATGTATATATATAGAAGAGGATGTCTGTTCTAGTCGGCTTTGTGCTGCTTAATAAACACCATGATC
Source organism: Neotoma lepida (assembly GCA_001675575.1). Lineage (NCBI taxonomy): Eukaryota > Metazoa > Chordata > Mammalia > Rodentia > Cricetidae > Neotoma > Neotoma lepida. The sequence goes on from LZPO01117170.1 coordinate 17,205, forward strand.
AAAACAACTTACACTTCTAGGCCAGTCCATCTTGGAGTGAAGTCAGGCAGGAATGCAAGGCAGGAGCTTGGAGAGAGAACCATGGAGGAACAGTTTACTGGTTCACTTGCTTGTGTATGTACAGCCAGCTTACTTATACAGCCCAGGACCATATGGCCACAGACGATACTGCCCACAACAGAATGGGCCCTTCCACATTAATTAGAATCAAGAAAATGCCCCACAGGCATGCCTTTGTGCCAATTTGATCTAGAAGGTTCTTTAACTGAGGTTGCCCACACTGAACTGATTACAAAGTTGACTAGCTTTCCATGGTCTCAGGAAGCTGCAGGGGTGAGGTGGGACAGCAGCTCAGAGGCCTGTGGGCAATAAAGTCTGGCTTCTCTCATCCAGGAGCAGGGAGGACTTCTTGTAAATTTGTGCTCAGGAAAGCATGATCCCCACACATCCTCTAGTCCCACATTAGCCCTACAGTCTACTGCGATTATTGTGTGATTAGGGACTGATCTGAGCTACCATTGCAGGACATGGTGGTAGAGTGTACCAGGGCAGTGTGGGTAAAGGCATAAGGAGAAATTTCCCTGAGGGATGAGAGCCTTGAGGAGAGTGAGAATAAACACACACACACACACACACACACACACACACACATACAGACTGATGGACAGATAGACAGATGGATAGGAGAAGGAAGGAGGGTTCTGAGAATGATTTGAGGGTAAAGGTAGCAGGACCTTCAATTAAAAAAAATAAAACAGTTAAGTGAATTCCTAGAAGAAGCAGAGAGCCTGGGGCAAGATGGAGTGCCCTCAAGATGGAGTGCCCCCAAGACAGAGTGCCCCTGTGTGGAGAGAAATTCCCATTCCAGAGATCAGAGCTCCAGCAGAAAAAAAAGCAATGTCCCTAAAACACTGGAAATTCACCCTTGCTCACCGGAAAGAGCAGAGCTGATNTTCCTGGAAGATTTCAGAACCAGAGGGAAGGGGTGATGGTTAAAGTTCCTCTAGCCANGTAATGAGGGATACAGGCATACATTTTCATTATAGACATCGCCCCCTACCCTGAGTGACCTTTCTCCTCCTCCTCTCCAGTTGTCCCTAGAAGACTCCAGATGCCCAGCCCACCGTGGAGATGTGGAGACCTCTCCACTTCTCATATTCACGTTGTCACAAGCACGAGTCTCACAATGACATGTCATGGGGCTCTTCCCTGTTCTCTTAGTCGCCTTCCTCATAGATTCACATCTTCAGCTTCTCACTGGAAAGTGCCTTCTGGGAAAATGGAGACNCTGTGTCTCTGTGTGCCCAGGATTTGAATCTGGCAAGGTAGATCGGCCACGCCATCCTACCCCACCCTCCTTTGCCCTTTGNNAGCCTGCCTGCTCTTCAAAGTAGAGAAACAACTTTCGGTTGACTGAAAACTAAGTGTCCATTCCAATCTTAAGAGATTGCTTTCTTCCAAGTTGTGAAAAACATGATGTAAACACAACATATGCTCTGAAGGCTCTAGAATTCTTGGAACCTCGGAGTGTTGGCTCAAAATGCCCACACATCTCCCTCACCATATGTCTTGGGTTAGTGTCTCACAGAAGCAAACCTTNAGGCAAGGGTTTGAATGCAAGCCATTTGCTTGGGAGACTGAGGGAGCATCTGGAGTGGGTGAAGCGTGGACATGAGTCAGGGGAAGCAAGAAGGTTGGAGAAGACTGCATCTCTGAGCAGAGGACTGCGTATAATGAGGAACTGCTCCCATCAATCACCTCTGGAGTCTCAGAGAGGCTGAAGATCAACAGAGCTTGGTATTCTTCTGAATCCCATCAGGATCAACCTGATGGGATACCTATGCTAGGAACTGTGCTAGGCAGCAGTCATCTCCAGCTGCCTTGTATGCGGGCCAGGGGGAGCATTGATATAACTGATTAATCACGTTCTGGAGAGATGTGGGCAACTATGAGAACATCTACAGGAAATGTAACGGTACCAGTGAGAATGAAAGGAATCCACTCTCTGTGGACTTCACACCACAATTGTCCGTCTATCAAGTTGGCAGAGACTGAACCTTGTCCCTTCAGCTTTAGCTTTGCAGGTGTCCCTCACTGTGTCCTATCCTGAAGCTGGATCTGGACACAGCAGCAATCCATCCTGACAGAAGAGGAAAGGTGGGGCCCTAAAGATGGCTAAAGAAGGCTGAAGTTCTGCCTCTGACCCACAAAGCTGCTGTAACAGGCATCCTTTGAGGGTGTTGAAGCAAAGGATCCTTCTTGGTGATGCCCCTGTTACTCTAGATGCTGGTTAATGTTCTGAGCTTACATCTTAGCCACCCATCCTTCCACAAATGCATCTACGGTGTGCATTGGAATAGCGATGGGATAAGCCACCTTCTGATCTTTCCTCTATTTCTGTTCCCAGAAAATTTAAGTAAATGTTCTCAGGAGCCTCTAGGAGCATGCCTAGAATCTCTGGTAGAAGGTTGTTGACAGGTAGCTTCATCCTGGCAGGTAGGTGAGGCCTCAACAGAAGATGCGTTAACCCTACAGGATGCCACATTAAGGCTTAGCCTCAGTCAAGGGTAAGCCATTGTGTTTGATTGACGTCTTTATAAAGTGCAGGGGTTAATGAGGCCCTGGCAGTCATTTTAGCTCTAAAAGCCCTTGGTCTACAAACATGAACCAGAGAAGAAGCTCAGTGAGGAAGGTGAGGTAGAAGAGGGAAGGAGAGCTGGGCTGAGTGCTAATCCTTCAGAAGGGAGCATCCCACTGCCTCTGCTCATCTTGACAGTCACAGAAGCTGAGCCCAGCAACCCCAAGAACAGCTGCACAGAGCTGCCTCACCATCCCATGCTTACCTGGGGTTATGAATCAATAACCCCCCTCCCTTGAATCTTTTGCATTACTGTACTACTATCTGTTAACTCCAGGAGCATGGAGAGGGTTGCACTCCCTTCTATAGGAGCCGGGCTGCCCCAGAGAGACAAGTGCTGTAGGAGCAGTAGCAGCATTTTAGGCAGAAATATACCTTGCATTCATTCTTCCCTCAGCTCTCAGCTCTGCAGTGGCAAAGCCATCCTCACCACAGCCCTGCTTATCAGCTTGACTCAGCACCCTGGTCTTTCAGGGGCTGCCGACTTGATGGCAGGCAAGTCAGACAAAATAGGTTGAGCTCTATCAGGCAGGAGAAAATTAGTGATGACAGCAAGGTTGGCTGCAGGCCATCTCTGAAGCTCTCTTGCCACTATCTGGTCAAGCAGCTGTAGATGCCTACGGCTTATTGTAGCCATCAGCACCTCCTAAGGGGCTCCCAGCAGACTGTGGGGAGGTAATGTGNTNACAAGTCCTCTCCTCAGAGATAAGGGCTGAGATCAGAGGATCTGAGGTCACAATACTGTGGCCAGTTTTAATGCCCAGCAGATAAGTAACACCACCCCCACCACCCCATCTGCACCATTTTGTTGATCTGAATAACTTATACTCTCCCCTCTCAGAGAATCCCTCTAGCTGAGCTGAAACAGGATTAGCGCTCATGTTAAGAGTAATCATTGCATCAAGACACCAAGTGTTCAGATGCAAAGGACAGGACACAAAGCCACTGTGTCAGTTTCCTGTTGCTGCTGTGAGGCAGTACCATCCACCTAGTAGCTTCAAACCACACAAATTTACAGCTGCTGTTCTAGGGGTTTAACTCTTAGTCTATAATGCAAAGTCCAAGTTCAAGCAGGGTTGGTTCCTCCTGGAGGCACTGAGGGGATCTGTCTTCTGGTCTTTCCCGGATTCTAGACACCACCTGCCATCCTTGGCTCATGGCTCTTCCTCCAACCTCAAAGCACATCCCATTAACTCCACTTCTACCGTCCCAGCTCCTTCCCCAGCACACGTCCTCCTGACTCCCTCAGATAAAGACCCTATGATGCTACAGAGTCTTCCCACCTCAAAATCCTGATTTGAGTCCCATCTACAAAGCACTCCAACAGAGACAGGAACACATTCACCCACCCTGGGGATACCTTTGGAGGCTCTGATTCTATTAACCACTACCATTGAGATTCAGAGACTGCAAGTCTCCAAAGGCTGTGAATCACAGAAGGATGCATCATGGGGTCACTAGAGGCAGCAGAATCCAAACAGTATTCTACGTGGCCAGAAACCATAGGGTGTTGCAATCCACACCCATGCTGGATGCCTCATACAGCATCAAGTGGGGGTTCAAAGACTTTAGACTGAGAAATCAAACCCATGAAGGAATCAGTCTCATCCCTCAAGCTTGGTGATTCTGTTCACTCCTCATCTATAAAAAGGGGGAAGGGAACACATCATATACTACATGAGACAATCGATACATGTCAGGTGTGTATTGATTTGCCACAACCTAACATACAGAAATTATTCCATCCAGATGGCCCTTTTAATCTTTAATATTATGTCCATTTTACACAGGAAGAGAGAGATTGAGGCAAGATAAAATTGACAACAGTAGTAACTAAAGCCTGGCTCAGCTGTTCTCATGTTCCAGGCTGTCCACAATGAGGCTGATGAATGGAAGGACCTCATTTTCATGAAAAGAATACACGCAGAAGGCAGTGTGCAGGACCTCAGGGTTGATGCATGGGGATCCCTGCTGAGGTGGCCACAACTTCAGGACATGCTTGGTCTTGAGTGGAAAAACATAGGGAAACCTAGATACGTCCCTGAGCTCTGGTGCCTGTCTGTCCTCAATGTCTATGTCTATTCATTGCAAACTGAATGTCAAGAAAATGCACACCACGGGGGCTTTGCATGACCTTCTATAGACAGAAGACAGAAGGATACAGGCTGCTGTGACCTCTGATGGGCAGGGTTTTCTGTGGCTGATTCCTGAAGGAAAGCATAGGACAATTCCCTATCATATGCCTCCGCCCTCAAATGTGGTGGGGAGTATGGTGTCAGCACAGCGCATGTCACCCTTACTCAATCATTCTTGTTTGCAGTTCTGGAAACAGAACCTAAAGCTCATGCAGAGCAGGCAAGTGTGCTACCACTGAACTATATCCCCAGCCTTCTTCATCCTTTCTTGCTATAAGTGTTTAAAAAGCATCTAAACCAACAAAATGGATATCTCTGGCCTCATGTGACTGAGTAGAAGGGACAAGAATGAGTCAAAGTGTCATATCAATGCTTGTGAACTTGTACTATAATAAATGCCATAGAGAAGCACCCCATGGAAGGAGTCTGCACAAGAGGAATGGGAGACAGATGTGTGGGACAGGGGTGAATGAAACCTGTTTCCTCTGCCCCAGGTACATGCTGACAGATTACCTCTCCCAGTTGCCCTTTCAAGCAGAAGAGGCCATTCATTGGCTATTAGAATCAATGTATGTTGTTGCAGATNTGACCCCTCACAAATCTTGCACTTGAAGAATAGAGTTTGACCCAAGGTCCCTGGCACCTACCACTGCCTCAAACAAACCATAAACTTCTCCCATGAACAGGCACCCAGAGCTGAAAGCTTATCTTTTCCAGGAGTCAATTTTACCACATCCACCTCAGGAAGAAGTATGTCAGGTCTGAACCAGAGAATGCTGGGAACTCCCCAGATGCCAAGATCAGCCGGGCAAAGGCTAGGCCTGTGAGTCTAACATCTAGACAGGGGATAGGGAAGATTACATGGAAAGAAGAAAGGGACCATCCAAACAGTGAGGGTAGCGGCCCCTAACAGTTCTTCAAAAGCCATAAGAAAGATACTGGCTCCATCCCAAGCTCATAGTGTAGCCAATGAGAGACTGATTCTGGGAGGCAAGACAACATGGAATGGGTAGTACAGCCAGGCTCATGTGCTAGGTGCCAAAGGAGAATTACTAGAAGGAGAAAAGTGGGCATGGCATGGTGAAGTCAGAGAGATGACTTCCAGAATGGTGACACCTCTCACACATTACCTTCATGGAGGCCTCTAGACTAGTTAATAATTTAAGTCAGACACAGACTCCACTTCAGACCAGTCTGCCATTGGTTCCAAACACAACCTGAAGATAGTGGCCAGGGCTACACCAGGGAGTAGGGCACCAGGATGATACTTGTGGCATGGTTAAGGCTCACATGAGAATACAGCAGGGAATGTAAGCTCCTCCATTGTCAACAGAAGCTGTGGTTTCCCAGGTGTCTAGGTGCTTCATGGCAGAAATTCATCTGGCTAAGGCAAAAGTAGAGCCTGGCCTTGAACAAGAACTGATCTACAGTAACTACTGTGGGTAGTCAGATCTCAGGCAGTCTGGGGAAGTGATCATGTAGTTAAGGCCCACAAGAAGGTCCCAAATGAAAGCCTTGGAAGCACTCACAGAGAAGTGCTTCCTAGTCCTTTAAACTCTCAGATGCAGAGGACCTGCAGCGTTGAAATAATTGAGCATGGCAGCTTTGAGGCTGCAAGAGCCTCATATTCAAATTGGCTTTACAGTTCAGAGAGAAAAGAGAATAGTTTTGCTTTTAACAGTCCTAGGTGTTACCCAAAGAACATCACAGAGTCCTACCTCTGATGGTGTGTGTGTGTGTGTAGTGTGTGTGTGTGCCCAACCCATCACTATCCAGCTCTGCAGACCTCTAATTCCTGGAAAGGTTACATACATCAGAGCAGTCTTCTTTCTCCCAATTCTTATTCAATTATGCTCCTTTTAACAAAAGAACAAAGAATCTCTAAAGGGCAATGCCACAGAAAGCAGAAGAGCTTGTCACAGCTGTAAGGAAATCAGAGCAGTGGCAACAATCGAAAGTGGACAGAGGCAGCCAGTGAGCAGAAGGCCAAAGCCTGTGGAGAATCAACTGAGCAGTAAACAAAGAACAATTGCTCTCTGGTCTGATCCCATTATGTAACACGGAGCCCTAAAGTGAGCCAGATGGCACAGGCCAACCGTGTGCTCCAAGCCCTAAACTGATACAGTGAAGCCCTAACCCCCAATATTAGGACATTAGGAGGTGGAGAATTTGGTACATGACTAAGCTTAGACAACACCATGAAGCTAGGACTCCTGTGATGAGATTAGTGTCCTACAAGAATAGTAAAGGGGTCTGGCACAGTGGCACATCCACTCAGTCCTTGAGAAGTTGAGACAAGAGGATGGTGAGTTCAAGCTTAGGTTACAAAAATAAAGAAGAAAGGACCTTATCTTTTCTGTCTGTCTCTGTCTCTCTCTGTCTCTGTTTCTCTGTGTGTTTTTCTCTATCTCTATCTCCTTTTTCCTTTCTTTATCTTTCCTTCTTTCTTCAGTGAAATAAATAGCAATAAAGCAGGTAGCTGATAGCCAGGAACCAAGTCTGTCGGCATCTTGACCTGGGACTTCCAACCTCCAGAAATGTGAAGATGAATGCCAACAGTTTAAGTCAGAAAAATCCATGACATTTTGTCACAGCATCCCTAGCTGATTAAGACACTGAGCATTATAGAGCAGAGTCCAGGCACAGAGCCCTGGTCATCTGTGACATAGGTTGCGATCTCCTAAACCCAACACTAGAATGAATCCTCCCCTCAAACACAAACTCTAGGAAAATCTCACACTAAGCCCTCCCTGTCTCTCCAGTCTCTTATTATAATCATGCTAAATTATCTAGGTTATTCTTCAATAAAATACATACATCCAATAATACTTAAGAGGTTTATAAGACTTAGTCAAAACCACTCAGATATGACCCCTGCATAGGGCTTTCTTGGGAGATAGTGTGACACCATCACCCTGACACTGGAATGATGCCAAGCCTTCTGCAAGACATGGAGATAGATTATAATGAAGAAAAGAAAGGAAAAGCAAAGGAGTTAAAAGTCACGGGAAAGAAGAGACAACGTTATTGTTTGCAGCTGATAGGACTATCTCCCTGCAAAGCCACAGGAAGTAACTAAAAATCATCACATCACACAGTTCACTCGGATGAACACTCACAGAGCAAAATATTCAGAAATCAATCATTCTCTCAGACAGCAGCCAAGGCAGTTGCAGGATACTTTGTTTAAAGTTCCCAAGTAGAAGGACAACAAAGACTGGGCTATGTCCACAAATAGAACAAAAAGAAATGTTCAAGATATATTTAAAGAAAACTGTAAAACTTTACTGAAAGTCGTAAAATGTTGCAAAGACGATGATGTCGAAGATGTCACTTCTTTCCCACTGTGCCCCAGGTTATTTATAAATCTCATGAAATTCTGCCTGCCTGTGGTATTCTTTTTTT
>LZPO01117170.1:26246-41742 GCA_001675575.1 Neotoma lepida
TCTTCTCTCTCTCTCTCTTCATGCTTGCCTGCCAATCCAGGTATAGAATTCTCAGCTCCTTCTCCAGCACCATGTCTGCCTGCATGCTGCCATGTTTCCCACCAAGATGATAATGGACTAAACTCTGGAACTTATAAGCCAGTCCAAATTAAATGCTTTCCTTTATAAGAGTTGCCACAGTTATAGTGTCTCTTCACAGCAAGGGAAATCCTAAGACAACCACAAAGCAAGATTTTTATTAGCATATTGATGTCAAGGAACTACCATATTTGGCAGGTTAAGTTCTCCATGGAGGTCTGGCCAACTTACAAATCAAAGATGGCCCATTTTCAACACTTGGGTGCTTGGAGTCCTACCTGACGTTCTGGTGATCATACCACACCCACTGTGGTCCTAGAGCAGAGTATCTTTTTGCCTAGCTCCTCTGTGCCAGCTGCCAGCATTGCAGTGGGGCCGCATCCCTGGGGACAGTATATGTGGGTCTCCTAATCACTGCTTAGCTGCCACTGTTCCCTGTTCTACCTGTCTCTATTCCTCCACATCTATGATTTCTACCCCTCCCCCACCAGCCTGCCTGCAAGCACCCTGTTTTGCCTGTAACAACAACACCAAGTGCTTGCTCACAATAGTTCAGTGGATGAACCATAATTGAATCAGCACTCATTGCTCCAAGCTGCAGACACCTTGTGGCATACCCTGAGGGGGCTCCTTCTTTTTTTGAGATGAATACTGCATCCCACAAGAAGAAGAAGTCCTCTTTGACCTGGGGCCACAAACTGCTTCCCCTGCTCTGTGACACCTAGACCTCAGACTCCATACACCCAACCCATGCTTTTGGTGGNAAGCAAATGTCTCACCACCATCCCAACAGCTGGAGCTTTATAGAGCCATGAGAGTCTACCTAGGAAGTGAAAAGTTAAGCTCATCCCTAAGGCACAAAGGGAAGCAGTTGCACCCTTGCCCTGTGGCTGCAATGGAAGACACACATCAGAATCTCTGAGGGACCTCTCCAAACGCCATAGTTCATTTATTTCCCTACCAGGCTGAGGGAGAACTCCCACACCCTTGGGGTCATCAGAAGAACCACTCCATTAGCCTACGCTGCTTTACACTGAGTCCCCCAGGCGGCAATATGTTCCTTAGAGCTAGGTTGGCCTCTAGCTGTCAGGGTCAGACCACCCCCCATAAGAATAGGATGCACTTCCTTTAAATCAAAAAGTCAAAGGATGGGGGAAATGGTGGCTCTGGGTGCAAAGGTACAGATAACTATGGTAATTACATATGCAAGCATTTGNATCCCAGCTTTCTTTACATTAGCAGTCGTAGGGAGCCCTGAAGATGACATCTTAAGCCATCTAATTACTGTGACATTCATACCCCACCCCGACTATCTCAGCTGCTCTTTCTGGGGTGTCTTTTCAACCTACTGTCTTCTTCTCAATGGGGACCAGCCCATTAGGAGTCCCGCTTAGCCATCATTGGTTGTCATTGCAGAAATTATCCTGAAGTCATCAGGAGAGTTCAAGCATAGTCTCCCACCCCCACCCCAGCAACTGCAGGAAGACCTAGCAGGAGNGATGTTCTTACACAACACAACAAGCACATTTTAGATAGATTTTTGTGACAGGACATCCCCAACGGGTTCCAGTCTTTCNCAGCCTGTGCTCTTAACACCAGCAGAAGGGCTTTGTGACAGAACAGTACCCCCTCCACCTCTGACTGTTACCTCACTCCCACATCATTCACCCACAGGCCAGCATGCAGGTGTACACACTCAGACACTCTGCCCCCTCCTCCCACAAGTGCTTATGACCCACCCAGAGCCACACAGCCAAGTCCGAAGCATGCATGGTGCCTTCCTAGAGCACAGAGCATTTTCAGTGCTGGGGGAAATGTCACTTCTGTTTCAGGTTCTCTCACAGCAATACACAAATGAGCAGCCACAAGCAACACAGGCATTTGATGCTCCTGGTGCTTGATGCCTAAGGACAGCTTGCAGTCACACCCTACCAACCTGCAAGTGACTCCTGANANTGTGGAGCCATGCTTCCCATGAAATGGACCTTTTTGTTTTCCTTAGGAGCTCTCCAAGGCATATGAAGCCATATGCCTGCAAGGTTTGCACTGGAGAAAAGCCAGGCACCTTCTCCAAGCTACAGATTTTGATGAACAAGCTTAACCAGTAACAAACCACNACGAGCCCTGAGGAGCCTAGAGCATGTGCTTGCTGCTTAGAGCTACACAGGNGGGAAGATGGCCCTTGTCGGGTGGGGCAACCCTTTGCAGATCTGAAATGTACTTGGTGGATACACCTGGGTGACATTCCAACCACAGATGCATGGCCCTCCCATACCTTGTGTTCTTCTGGATAGGTTATGAATTCTGAATCTGGGGCAGTCAAAGGTGCAGACTACACTCCCATACTAAGAAAATACAGCTACCACCTGTTGGCAGTTAGTGCTCTATAAATGAGACAGGCACTGCTAGGTTGGGGATGAATAGCTCCACCCTAACAAGTCACTGTTATACCTCTAAGCTTTAAGAAGAATACAAGAGACACCTGGCTTGCAGTTGCCTTTAACCTTAGGAATACTTTTCCTGGCCCCATCTAATGGGAGAAATAAAAACAGACACTTGAATCACTCATCTTACCTCCTTTTTATTACAACATCAAGGAAAATAGTTGCAGAGGAATTGTAATGGAGATAATCAGATTAAGCTACTCACAATTTCATTGTGTACACCTTCCTATAGGGACATAAATACTATGGGTTTCTGTACATGCATTTCAGGTTTGCAGCAGGATGTATACTGTGTGGATGACGTCTCTCTAGGGTATTGATCTTTTCGTCTCTTGATGGATGGTAGTTGAACTTGGTGTCTTCAGATGGAACAGGAAGCAGCTTCCCTACTAAGACTGTGATCCGGCCTTTTTCTTCTGGAATTTTCTGAACTGAGACTGAATGGCCACAGCCGCACGCTCTGTCTCTGGTGCATCCATGTCGATGTCGAATTCTTCTTGGACTTTCTTCTGCCCATCTGTGTCCAAAAACAAAAANCAGACATATCGGGTGACCACCTAGCTGAAAATAGAAGAGCAGAGTAGGCAGCAATCTAGATACGTGAGGCTGGGTGGCCCACCATGGTGTGCTCTCAGGTATGCATTCACTCATCCCAAGACAAGGCCCTGTTTGTAAAGCAAAATCCAGGGGAGCATGGTGGAGAGTTCCAGACATTCAGAATCTGCAGCGCTCTACCTGTCTGAACTCGANCCCTGAGCGAGATGATGAAAGTCACTGACACAGTCTTGACACTTTCTATAATGCTAGCTGATGGTCACTGTGTTCAGAACTGACAGAGGTATACTCTGGATCCTTGTGTTGCTAATGAATTTGCTCATTGTTTTCCAGGCTTCAGTAGTGGCCATTTTCATAACCAAATGACATTATTTGACCATCACCCCAAGATTGCACTTCCATAAATCATACATTGTGATTCTGCAAGGCAAGCTGAGTGGTGTGTCTACTAAGGCAGAGAAGCCAGCTGGCTCACACTGATATGGTTGCTGAGAACAGGATACAAGCCAGCACCAGGTGATGGCTTGAGGTGATTGTGCCTTTGTGCTGGGCACTTCCTGAGCAGTGACCAAAGGTAAAATATAAGTAAGCAAAAATCCTCTTGCGAGAGAAGGGAGAGGGGACATCATTTTACATCCTCCAACCCAGTGAAGGCTGGACACCAGACTCATCAAAAGAATCATTTATTGTTTTTGAATGCAGACACTAGGGCCCCAGCCCAGACTTGGGATGACTTATGNAGTTGAATGGAAGGTGCCCACAGGGCAAGCTTGCTCATTTGTTAAGCCTTATAGAGAGGCCAGGTTGTCACTCATTTTTAAAAGGAAGTTGAGTTGAGACCCAAGCTCCTATCTACAGAGGAGGTAATCAAAAAGAACTAAGATTAATGCAAGCCAGAGCTGGAACCAGCAGCAGATCCCACCTTCCCTGGACCTGTGCAAAAGCCTCACTGCCACCCTGGACTTGCATATGGAGCAGAGAGGCTATCTAGATAAAACAAAGAGTGGGGAGGGGAGGAGATGATAGAAATGATAGATGATAATATAGATGATAAATAATAGATATATAGAAGATAGATAAAATAGATTATTGATAGAAAGATGACAGCTAGATAGGTAAATGGAAGATAGATAGATAGATAGATAGATAGATAGATAGATAGATAGATAGATAGATAGATAGATAGACAGACAGACAGACAGACAGACAGATGGTAGGTGGTAGATAGATGACAGAAGACAGACATGCAGGAGAACCCACACTTGTTTCAGATTTCAGCATGGCATTTCCACTGCAGATCCNTAAGCAGGCTCCTCTCAATTTTCTTAGAGACTAAGCAGGTTCTGCCTGGAGCACTCCGGGCACTCTTCCATCTTGGAGCCAGTGATCTGCTCCTGGCCTTGTGAGCCTTGTTAGTGTGATGGGTTTGTGACCTAAATCAATGAACTTTTCTTTTTAACTCACTACCATGACTACAGGAGCTGAGACTTAGAGTGCATTGTACAGGGAATGTTGAGGGATATCCTTCATGATCCATGGGGCCCAATAGACAGAGAGGATGGTGGAATGCTTTGGCTACATTCCTCCAGGTCAAGTAGTCCTTGGCGTATTGATCCACACTGCAGTGAATACAGTGGGCAGTGCCACAGGAAATGACAGGAGGTGCCTGCAACCCAAGCAGATGCTGANAAATATGAAATTGAACTGAAAGGCAAGAATGACAGCTTTGTAGTGGCCCTAGCTCTGGGCTATCATCAACACTGTCTGGCTCTGTAGGTCTGTGAGGTGTCATTTGTCACAGGANTTTTGTACTTCTGATCCTTCCCTTCCAGAGGAGACCCTACATCCACTGTAAAATGATGGCAATGGGAGGAATTAGTTGCAATTCACGGGAGGTTGGGAGAGGATTTTTCAGATTTAAAAATGTTGCTGCAGCCCACAGTTTTTGAAGGGCCTGATCCATCTTCTCCCTTTTGTAATAATGGGAAAAAACAATAATTTTATGTTTTGACAAATGATAAATGAAGATGCAGAAAATTATGTATATTTAGGAGATCCAAGATGCAGTAGTAAGGACAGGTCATAAAAATCAATTTTACAATTACATCTTAAACTAATATCTTCCACCAAAAGTGATTTATTGATCCCACCCACATCTGAGAAATATGACAGTGCTTTACAGAGCAACTTCTGATATTTAAGGACTTGTCACTTTCTGTTTACTTGCCTTCCTTCAGGCCAAGTCTGCATTGTCACAGGAGAAGCAATGAGCTCCACGTACCAAAGGGGCCAGGGACCAGAGTGATAGAAAGAGGAGAAGGAAGACAGACGACACCTCATCAGATCTGATGGCAGAGAGTTGGTGNNAGTNAAGGGCTTGCAATGGTTCCATGGGGTCCTGGCAGCCAGGACAGGCCATCTATGAGCATCCAATTAACAGCAGCAAAGAGTGGCCACAGAAGTTTGGGAGCACTACATCTGGGTTCCCATATCCAGAGCCTCTTCCATCTTTGGAACCTCCCAAGGTCGCCTTTGAGTGTCCCTAGTGATGATGACAGCTCAGATGCTGGCTGACTCTGGGGAGAGCCTCCCTTCTCCTTCACTCCAGAGAAGAGCTTAGGGCTCACTTTGTTTTGTTTTATTTTGTTTTTTGCTGTTGATATCACAGAAGTTCTCAGCATTGTAGACAGGAAGGCCAAAGACCCTAGGGTTTGTTTCCCTGCAAATATGACATTCATTGAAAACACACTATACATATGCATGTGTACACACACACACCCCAAGCCTACATTGTGATTCACTGTACCCTTCATTATTCATTACTTCCATTACACTAATTCTTTCTTTCCATGCCTGGTTTGTCCTCACTATTGCCTCCCTATCCAGGGTGTGAGCCTGGGAAGGGAGGGGCTATGCTTGCCTTGCTCCAGCAGCTATCCTAGGGCCTGANACCAAATGGGTGTTCAATTAGCAGCTGCTGGTTGTGAACAACTCTGTCAAGTGAGCACACACTTCTATCCTGAGGTCTAAGACACCAGCATGCCCTGCAGTAATTTCTATTGGCCAGTGGGTCCTTGTTCTCCCCACCTCCACCTCTATCATGGATTCACAACAGGTCTCTAAGGAAGCGTGGCTGGGAAGTGTGCAGTCAAAACCACTGTGGGGACAGCCAGAGGTGCATGGTTCACAGATGATGGAAGATATGAAGACAGAGATGTGGCCACAGGAGAATAGCACAGGGACCATTGATTGTTAAAGGAGTGGGCCTCAGAGAAGAGGTAGAGAAAACAGGGGGCCAGCATCCAGAAGATCAGTAAGGCACAGATGCAACCTCACATCACTGACCCTGGGACCTGGAAGAGGGTAAGGACATAGCAGAGAAGGCCAGGGTGGGGATAAAGTAGACCAAGGATTCCCCACTGACAATGGGGAAGTGTGTGCAGGTTTCTCAACCCTACCCTATACTAGACACTGGCTGCCACTCTCATCTGGCCAGGGAATAAGCAAAACACATGCATCGTGTTCCAGCGCTGCCCTCTTTGGAGTGTGGCACTGGCTCCTCCTACCTGTCAGACCCTCCTCAGAAGCACTAGAGGTGTCGGGCCCAGCTAGAGTCAGATTCGCGGTCGCTTGGGTTGCTGTGACCCCAGGGAATGTTCTTAACTGCCTTGGTTCTTGGTTTTCCTTTTTTTAAAATATAGAAATAAAATAATTTCTTTTTCTAGCCCCCAGTGTCACAGATAGACTAATGTGGAGTAGAGTGCTGAGCAGCTAATCCCTGTGAACTGAAAGATTCCCTCCAGGAAGGAGGAGGGAGGCTCAGAAGACTCAGAGGCTCCTGCAAAGCACAAACTTCACTAGGTCCCTCCCCAAAGTTATAAAGGCAGTAAACAGTTTCTAGGGCAGGAAGGCTATTCAATAGAGCTGTCTGCCAGGGATATGGTTTTCATGAGTTGTTGCTCATGCTGAGTGGGCTTTTTGATGATACAGCTGCCTCAGAGTTACCCATACTTCTGTATGTAANCCCTCACTCAGGCCTCTGTAGCAAATTCAGTAAATACACTGGTTGACAAAGCTAGACTTGGGTGGACATGTTTTCCTTGATCTGTTCTTGTTGTCCTAAGGTTGACTAGATGTTTGTTTGCATCTTTCCATGTAAAACTACCATACAACAGAAGTCTAGGTAACAGTGACATTAAGTGACATTGTCTCTAACCACCATGACCCCAGGGAAGGTTTGTAGCTAACACAGTTCTGAGCTTCCTTTTTTAAACTGGAAGTCAAATCACTTTTCTCTCTAGCCCCCAGTTGTGCAGATCAACACCTTATTATAAATTAAACTTTAATATAAACAGTATCAGGCTATACGTGGCCAGGGCTGCAGAGGCAGGTTAGAAGGGGTATGGANAAGCATGAGGCACTTAAGCCCTGGGATCTCTACACCTACTTATTGGTGTGATTCACAGGTTACTTGTGCCCTAATTCAGAGAGAAAACAGACACATGCCATCATGGACACTTCATGGTCAGCCTAGGCAGCTAAGTATGTCTGGCTTGTTACAAATATCATCCCAGTTGTGTGGTTCAAACCATGGAAAACATACNCAAAACACAGTCAGTAAGGACCAACCAGTGCTGGTCACAACTCACAGGTCAGGGGATAGAGACTGGACCCTGCAGAAGGGCCCATTCTAGTCACTGTAGCCAAGAGGACCCTGAAGACAGCAGCAGGGGCCTCTCTGCACAGCTGCTCTATTCACAACAGAGTGATATGTCTATATAAGCAGCAGGTAAAAAGTGTCATTGTCCTTCCCACCTGGCAGCTCAACCCCTTCCTTTCATCTCTATTGACTACCTCATAAAGATGTTTGAAGGCTTGTGTCTGGACTGGGTGGGCTCTACCTGACACTTTTATTTAGGATTCTACTGCCTGAATTGGAAAAAACCTATATCAGCCACCTCCAATGATGGCTTTTTATCACTCTGAACAAGCAGTATTTTTCCATAACACTCCAGCCTAGGATTGCACAGATATTATTTGGAGTTCTAAAAGGATGTCATTTCCTTCTGCATGGGCAATAAAATGCTGAATCTGATTACTGAGTGGTCAAGAGTAGGGGCATGCCCACACGACTCAGCAGATTCTGTGTAAAAGTTGGCAGCTCCGTTAGAGAATGAAGACAACCCTGACTTCCTAACCATTTGCTCAAGGAAACAAGGGCTCCCATAACCACAGTGTCTCCTATGAACAGTGGACCATGATCCCCCACCAACCCCACAGACTTTTACTCTTGAGTTCATCACTTGGAAGACCTTGTCTTACAGGAAGTAAAAATCAAAATTTACTTTGTTAGGCAACTGACATTAATTAACACATCATCTACCTAGGCATTATCTATCTACCTATGATCTATCTGTGATCTATCTATCTATCTATCTATCTATCTATCTATCTATCTATCATCTATCTATGATCTATCTATATATCTATCACTATCTGTCTTTTTGTCTATTTTATTTGTCTGTCCATGTGTCCATTGATCCAGCCATCTGTCCATCATTCCATCCAGTCATCTATCNCTTCATCTATCTATCCATCTATCCACCCACCCAACTATCTACCATTCCATTCATTTATATGCCCATTCATTCATCCATCTATCTGTCTTTCCATTCATCTAGACATCATTTTACTCATCATTTATCCATTATATATCTGTCTACCTATCACAATACATGTCCTGTCTTCCTCTCTCTCCTACACATAGGTACACACATACACACACACACACACACACACACACACACACACACACCAAAGAACACAAAACTTGGAAAATGGCCCCCGCCAACTAAGCCTTTCCCTCTAAACAGTGACTTTATCAAACTAGTAGGACATGTCACAGAAATCTGCAAATGCCACAAGCATAATGAAGAAACCACTCTCCCTGAGTGGCAGGATATCTTATGCTTCTAATCTATCCCCCTAAGTTTCAGTTAGAAAGCAACGGTCCTAGTCAGGTTTATACTCCACTACAGATGTTTCTGATGCTGCTTTCCTGAAATGTAGCTTCACCNTGCAGAAATCCATGCAGGTAGTGGCCTCTGGCAATATGTCTGACCTTGTCATGGTAGCATTCAGGTAACCCTGCCAAAAGACCTCATTCTAACCAGAGTCTTTGTTTATTGAACATGAACTAGATCTTCCCTCACATGCTTCCATGGGTTTCCTGTGCAGATCATTTGATGGGCAAAGGTAAGAAAGGTAATCTTATTTACAAAGTTACAGAACTGCTATCAACTGAAGAAAATCCCAAAAGAGTGTCTCAAGCTTCTGGTAGTGTTACAAAAACCCATGACTCAGCTTGCATACTTATGGATTCTAACAGACACCAAGTCTGGTGTGGCAGTCCTTAGGTCTGCCCATCCACTATNAACAAGACTGGATGAGCATCATCAATCAGGAGAGGTCAGGAGAGGTCACTGTGGCAGAACACCACAGCTCAGACGTGTTTCCTCTCATCTGGAGGAATCTGAAACAGAGGTGTCAGCAAGGCCGGTTTCTCCTGAGTCCTCTCTTTCAGTCTTCAGATGGCTGCCTTCCCACTGTGTCCCTGTATGGTGAAGAATATCCCTGTGACTGCACACTTAGAGTCCTCCTTCCTAACAGGACCCAGCCCTGCTGGATTACCATTCACCCAGATGGCCTCAGTGAGAGCTCGTCACCTCCTTAAAGATAGATGCTGTCCCCACATGTAGTCACATTTTGAGGTACAAGAGGTCAGAGTTTCAAATAGAGTTATGGGAGAGAGTTACAACCCAGCCTGTCCCTCACCTAACTCTAGGCTTTATGGGTTTTCAAGTCACTTTGCTGCTTGGTTTCTGCCTCTGTGTATGCTACTATGGGGAATGTTTGTCATCCCCATCTTACAAAGATCAGAGATAACAATGTAGCTCACCCAAGATCACCTGGTAAGTCCACTCTAAGCTGAGGTTTCACTCTCCAGTGTGTAGGTCTGTTATGTTGTAATGCTGCACTATTTCTGTTCCATTGGTGTAGGCCGGGATGATGGCCTCCTGAATACAGCAATTATCACACCTCTGGGAGAAATCATGGCCTCAGAGCTCCCAGTCTGAACACAGATTCAATCAATCAGCTTGCAAAAGTCCACCAGGCTGACCAGGTGCAGTTTGCCAGTATTTATTATCTCTTAGCATTGGGTCCACAATGAGTGGCCACTGTTCTGGGGCCTGGAATGTAGCAGAGAACACACTCAAGCTCTTGATTCCCAGAGGAAAGCAGAAAATAGATAAATAGGCTCATTAAAAAGCAGAATTTTAAAGAGTCCCAATTCAGAGAAAGGTGCCAACTCAGACAGGAAGATGGTGTGTGTGTGTGTGTGTGTGTGTGTGTTTTCATGATGTGTGTGTATGGTGTATGGTGTGTGTGTGTATGTGTTTGTGGTGTGTAGTATGTGTATGTGTGGTATATGTGTGTGTGTGTATGTGTGTGTGTGTTTTCATGGTGTGTGTGTATGGTATAAGGTGTGTGTGTGTGTTTGTGGTGTATAGTATGTGTATGTGTGGTATATGTGTGGTGTGTGTGTGTGTGTTTGTAGTGTGTGTATATGGTGTGTGTATATTGTGTGTGGTTTGTGGTATTTGTATATGGTGTGTGGTGTGTGTATATGTTTGTGATGTGTGGTATGTGTGTATTTGTGTGGTATATATGTGTGTGTGGTGTGTGTGTGTATGTTTGTGGTGTGTATGTGTATGGTATATGTGTGTGTATGTGTGGTATGTGTGTATGTTTGTGGTGTGTGTGTGTTTGTGGTATTTGTATATGGTGTGGTGTGTGTGTGTGTGTGTGTGGTATATTTCTGTGTGTGGTGTGTGTGTGTGTGTGTATGGTATGTGTATACAGGATGTGATATGTATGTGTGGGGTATGTGTGTGATCATATNTGTGTGAGAGAGANATGGCTTATCAAGTAAGCNACCAGGAAGAAGTCAGTGTGGGAGGGACAGTTCAACCTCCTCCCAAAGAAGAGAAGCACCAGCAAAAGTTCTCCATGGCATAGAAATGACAATTTGGTGAGNTGTTCCCCATCCTGCAGTCACAATCTCAGTAGCAGACTTCAAATAACTAACATTAATTCCTCAGAAATTAACAGCCGTGAAAAGTCACCCAGAGCATGACAGAGCTATTCNGAGATCCCACCCCAGCTCAAGAAAGGATGAAGAGTTTGAAATGCAGCAGAATTCAAAAGTGTATTATGAGATGGGGTGTATGTTACACAGAAGTAGAGCGAGGCTTAGTGTGTACAAGACCCTAGGTTTGATCCCTAGCACTAAATACACACACATACCCCATATTTACCCCGACCTCCAGAAAGAAACTCTTGAATACGTTGTTTCCAGGTTTATGATAACATGACATCATTGTCTCATGGTGCTAGCAGTAAGTGATGAACAGACAGTTTTCAGTTTTAACACACTGCACACACACCCATGTTTCTGCACACACACACACACACACACACACACACACACACAAAGGCTTCCATTTACATAATCACAGCTCTCCACAGTTTGAGCTTTATTTGACAGAGACTAATTACCTCCTGAGGCCTAATCCTGTAGATCAGAAATCGGTACATAAGCAGTAAATTGGGATATAATTGTCCTGAGTAGGAGTTTCCCTTCGTTAGGAGTNGAAGCANATAGCGCACTATAAAAGGACTAAAATCTTAGCACTCCATAAGGAAATAACAGGAATTTAACTTAAGCACACCCTGCAAGTAGGGTATGTGAAAGCCAAGGTTCACAGGATGTCCTACNGTTCTTTCAAAGTATAATATTAACTCTAAAAGAATTAGTCTATGACTTGTGTTGCCCTTGATACAATTAAGCTAGTCCACACAGAGCAGTTGGGGGACCTGAGCTGAATCCACACCTCTCTCTTATCAAAGCCGTAGGGAGCCAGTGTGGGTTCTTCTTTCTGAGGACCCAAACCTTGCCCTTGGGATGGTGAAAGTCAAAATGACAGGAATTGAGAGTTTTAATTCCTTAAGCCTCAAAATGGATGAAGACATACTCAGACAGTAAGTAAGGCAGCCAGTTTGGAGAAGATTCTTCCTCAAAATTAAAATTAATAATAAAAAGAAATTTATGCACAGAAGTGGATCACTTTGCTGACGTTGAACATTGAACACTGTATTTTATGAAGTGCCCATTAAAAAAAAGACAAAGGGTTCTTAAAAGCTGGAAATAGGGCATGCAGAGGTCCAAAGTGTCCGCTCAGTGAGACATTGAGAAAGGGCCATTCTCTGGCTGAGCAGGAGGTGTGATCACAAGCCACAGAGCCCCTGCTGGTTCCTGCAGCCGCCTCTGTGTTTATTGCACAGGGGCAGCTGGTGTGAACAATTGCAATTTTCCAGGTCTCTGCAAAGAGCAGAGATTAATATGCAAGGTCAGGCGTTAGCCACAACAGGCAAGTGGACTTCATGCACTGTGATTTTCCTTAAATCACACAAAAACATGGTCTCCATTCCTTCAAGCTGCCCACTCACCAGGCTAGCCCCTTTTTGGTACACACAGCTTTTGCCAAGGGAGAGTAATTCTTTGTCCTAAAATAGAGGTACCCTGAGACCTGCTGTCCAGTGCTAAGTGGCTTAGCTTTTGGAGGATGGGAAGCCTAATTTGGTCATCTGGAAAGGGCAGTTTACTCTGGGCTTCCCGTGACCACCATCCCAGCAGCAGTTCTGTGGAGCTGTGTCTGGCTTACATAAACCATCCCCCCACATACACACGACTGTATGCTCTTATCTAGTCAAATGTGTGCAAATCTAGAGGCATTGATTGAAAAGAAAGCCATCGTGGGATCGAATGTCCCTCAAGTCCATCTCCCGAAAATACAATCTACACATCACTCAAAAATGATTTTGCACTGGGAAGGCAAAACTCATTTCTAATCATGCTTATTTTCCAGATCTGTCATGACAAAATAATAGTAGAGGGGCAGCTTAAGAAACATACATTGATTGTCCCACACCCACCCCACCCTTGGGACTAAACCCAGATCAGGGTTCAAACCAAGTGGGTTTCCCTTGATGCCGTCTTCCTGGCTTGTAGATGCCCTGCANCCTTCCTGTGTCCTCAGAGGGTCAGGCCACTGGATGTACCTTGTGTCTTGATCTCTTAAAAGTATATGTCCCACCCAAGTTTATCCTAATTACCACTTTTAAAGAGCCTGTCACTGAACAGCCAGGCTGTGAAGGGACAGAGGTTAAGGCTCCTGCCTCTATATTTAGGGCACAGTACTAGTCAAAACCCTTCCTTTGTTAAGAAGAAAGCAAAGACTACAGTCATGCACACAGAGAAACAGCTTGACCAGGAAGAACTAGAGTCTTTATGTCCTCTGAGGCTTTGCTGTGGTCTCTTCATATCCCTCCCTGTATTGGAAAATGACATGAATGGGAATCTAGGTTGGGTTCATATAGGGANAAGGACTGAGTGNTCACTGCTCTAACCAGGTGGACTGGATTACTACTATTAGGGATGATAGCTGGCTGGCTGGCTCATCCAGTGCCCTCTCCTTTGAGTTCTTCCCTGCAGTGAGGAGATTGAGTTAGGGGAAACAATTCCCAGGTGGGTTCATGGGAGTAGAACTCTGCTGACCAAGTCAGCTCCAGCCAATGTGTANACTGCTGGGATCCAAGATGGAAGGAGGGAGCCCCAGATAGGGGCCAAAAACATGAGGACTCCACTCCAGCCAGCACTAGGATTCTGAGGTGGGGGGGTCCTTGAAGCAGCACAAGGACACTGCCTATTGCCCTTTGTCTGGTATGCTGGGTTAGGATGCACTAGGAGCCATGCAGGNTCCTGCTGGAATGACCCATCACGTGACAATCTTCCTCATGCATCCTGTCTAGCTCTGCCCCACCCAGGCTGCTTCTTTGTTTCCCAGAAGTCCTGTGAGATGTGTGTGTGCCCTGGAATAAAGCAATTCCTATGGTGACTTGCAATGCTGGCACCTCTGCTCTTGCCTTCACCTCCTGCACCAGGGATAGGGGAGGACAGGAGCATTATTACATAAAGAAGTGACCTGGTACTTTGACTGCAGAGACTGCAGGGTCTCCTTTCCTCAGATGAACAATACCATAGGCCTTAGTGAAGAACAGCTTGAAGGAAAGACTGTGCCAGAACCTTTAGAGGTGGTGAGGATCGCATCCTGAAAGTCTCCCTCCCCTCTGAGCATACAGAGTGAACTGAAGTACCTTCTCTACAGTAGCACACCAATGAGATGGAGAACCATAGCAGAGGGGTGTCTCCCTCCCTTCCTTCACCCTCCATCAGCACCCCACCCTGCACAGTCTTCACCATAAGAGGGCAGCCAGGACAAAAGTGCTCAAGAAACCCAGGGGCAGGTGTGTATTGTGACATCTGAATGCGGCCTCTGTCCATCCTCTTTTCTTACATATAAAAGCCCTGATTGGGGACTGAGCATGTGCTTATCCAGAAGAGAGCTTCTAGCATCCCTACTGCTGGGTATGGATGCACAACTAAGTTCTGGCTGGTACCACAGGAGCAGGAAAATTTCTCCTCATATCCTTTTCCCCACTGCCCCTGCTTTATGGTGGTTGAACTATGGATGCAATGGCCAATGCTTAGGCAGTCACACTGGACCACCAAAGGGAGAGAGTTCTTAACCTGAGGAAGGAAGGGTAGATATAGGGACTCTTGGTGCTCCCTGGAAGATATTGACCTCCAGACTCCTTTTGATGAGAGANGAGTATTCTTATTGGTTAAGCTGTTGTTACTTGGGCTTTCAGCTTCCATTGGTGATCCTCGTCTAGTCATACATATGTCACAGCCAATGTACAACANACCTGGACACACAGGATTTAAAATAATAATGGACATCCAAAGGCATACCACAGTGGGTTGCTTTTTTCTGCCTTGACTTTTCTTCTNCCGTGTGCATCTTTCTGATGTGGGTGGCCATTTCTTCACAGTGTTACATCTCTAAGAACCTCAGTTTGGAGCAGGCCTGGAAGTGTAGGCCTANGATCCCAGCTATACCAGAGGCTGAGGCAGGAGGATCCATTCAAGGCCAGCCCAAGCACCTTGGCTTTAAGACCTTNTCTCAAATGAAAAGCTGTTTTTAAAGGGGCCATGACTATATCCTAGGGGCAGCATCCTTGTCTGCCATGTGTCAGGATCTGGGTTCCACTCCAGTACTGGAACATCTCCCATGATGCTTCACAGCAATATTTCCTTTGTATCCATGCCCTTTACCAGCCATCAGCTACAGGCAAGGCCTGCGTTGTGTGATCTTTTCTCCTGCAGAGTGTAGCAATCCACTTCCCATTTAACAATTCGTTTTATTGAAAGGGCATGGCTCTTCCGGGACTTGACT
>LZPO01117170.1:81822-93829 GCA_001675575.1 Neotoma lepida
GAGTGCTGGGATTAAAGGTGTGTGCCACCACCACCCGGCTGTAAGTGGCTTTTAATACACACCATGCCACAGGCACAGCTAAACCATATTAGCACATAANCATAATTTTAAAAGAAACAAAACTGAGTATGCATATATGTACAAAAATTGTCAATGATGGGNTTTAACCAGACAGAATATTNGAGACCCCAAGGTCCTTGGGGGACATTAGTCTTTTGTCCTGTCAGTATCTACAAGAGGCCTGAGCAATCCAAACAGTGATGTGGTGATAAGAGCATCATTGTTAGGGCAATGACAGCCAAACGGAAAGTCAGAGGCGGGAGGGGAAAGATTGGTGATGGCAACAGAGGAGTCCTCAGACATAGGGACAGAATGGCAGCAANCTACTGGCTATCACAACTTAGGTGTGCTGTTCNATCTGGAACTCTTCAAAAGACAAGTCTCCAAGCTCTTGTTCCAGGTGGGTGTACATAGGTTTCTGTGTCTGCTACAGTATTTCAGGCACTCATCCCATACCAGTGCAGATGNCAGCCCTGAACACAGGCACTCTCAGNCTCAGANTGTGACCAGTTNNTAGATTCAGGAATGTCTTTGTGTGTACAACTAGAACAAGAAAACCCTATGTACAATTTGCCTGTCTTCCAGGCTCAAGAAAATAACCNCAAATGAAACAGTCTTATCTAATAAGAATATTATACATGTNGGAAATTTCCATGTTAGAGTAGGTAAAATTCTTTAATGTTTTGTTTGCTGGCCTCAAACTTGCTATATAAGCAAAGATGANCTTGAACGTGTGATGCNCANNCCTCCNTCCGTCAGTCNGTCTACCCAGGGCTGGCAGTANAGACATGCACCANCACGTCCCATTTATGTATTTATATCACAGCTTGGTGCACGCTGGTCAAGCACTCTACCAACTCAGCTATGTGCCAACTCCAATTCACTGTTTTATATTGGAATCTAGTCGCATGACAGACTTNTGTATCAGCTTTTGAAAAAGATCTTAGGAAAAGGGAGGATACATTTCCTTAATTTATTTTTACTCTTACTTGATTTAGATAAATGTTCACATGCGCTGTCATTTTTACAATTATGTAAAAATAAAAAAAAATATAGCTAGTCACTTGGCTAAGTATTTGGCCGAGGTGTGGTGTTCTGGGGTCATATGACTGTTGCTTTGGTCACACCTCACTAAAACAAGTTTGGATTTCAGTATCAGGAGGAACGTTCTCTCAAGTCAGCCCAGATCTCAGTCCAGTTACTGCATGGTCAGAAACAGACCNGTGGCTGGATGATAGAGATGTGTCTGACATCTGAGTCTTGTTGTAGCCAAGACTGTCTACAAAAGAGGGCAGAAACCATGTAGAAAGGGGTACTTCCCTGCACCTAGTCTCACTACTTTATANTGTGAAAATGGCTTCCTTTGTGTGGTAAGAACAATCCACCCTGAACCTCAACCAGGTGCTCCATGCAGGGATCCTGTTGTGCATGGAGGCTTGTTTTCATGTCCTANGAGTCTAATTTGTCTCTGTTTTATTTAGAAGGTGGCAGGTTAAGAACAAATAGAAAACACAGGAGTNTAGTGGGTGATTGATTTCTCCATTGACAATGCCATAAATCTGGGCAAGTGCTTTCCCTCTCATATACCAAAAGACGAGTCACGCCATGAGATCCTGACCCAGAGATTTAGAACTATTTGTGAGGTACAAACAATAACAGGCAGATTAATTCCCAATGTGTGTAACTTAGGCTGAACTGGTCATGTAAAGCAGCCCCAGAAATGGGTGTTAGATTTATGGGTTTGGGCCACTGAGGGATGTGGCAGGCTAGGTTTTGTTTGTTTGTTTGTTTTTTTGTTGTTGTTGTTGTTTGTACCCACAAACTTTCTCATGTTTCCACTCAACAGAAGGGAAGTGTGTCTATGTACCTCATTTTAGTTTAAAGACTGGAAACAGCATGGCCAAAGTTCAAGGCTGAGGCCAACAGGGCAAGTGTCTATCACAGGGCTGTGGGTGTAGAAAGGGCTCCACCTTGGAGCACCCCAAGAGCATGCATTTGGGTTGGTCACCTTCTGTGTACCAATACAGTCTCCTTTAAGATTTTTAAATATCCAAACATATTTTGTTACCTAAAGTAGCCAAATGTGGACCTGGGGAGATGACTCACTCAGCAAAAATACTTTACAAACAATCATGAGACCCTGAATGCAAATCCCAAGCACTCACATAAAAAGCCAGGCATGGCAGTGGGAACCTTTAATCCCAGCACTAGGAGGTGGAGACAGGCACATCCCTGAGTTTACTAGCTAGCCAGCATAGCCAACTTGTAAGCTCCAAGTCATTCTCAAAAGAAAGGTGAACAACTGAAGAGTACCACCAGAGATTGTCCTCTGGCCTCCACCATGTGCACACACAAGTACACGCACCCCACACTTATGAACACACAAAAATAATATTAATAATAAGAAAATACTAAGTCAGTAAAATGTTTTAATTAAAATACCTGTTTTCATTACTGTAACAATTTGATGATTATTGGTAGCTAATTTTAACTGTTGATTAAAATATTTACATCTATAACCAGCTTTCCGTCTGTTTAAACATATTTTTCCTCCAACAATATGCTGTGATTTACATGCCTGTCTCCATGCCAGAAGCCCTACTATGAAAGATCTGCCTAGACTTTCTCCTCTCACACAGCTAAACTATTCTGTGTCAATACAGTAGAGCCGCTATCCAGCCGACCTGGGCTCTGTCTGTCTATGTCCTTTATATTTAGAGTCCATTCAACCCTTCTGAAGTGAGTCCATCTCAGAGGAAACTAACAGAGATTCGTTCTGTCTGAGCCAACCCCTCTCTCAGCTCTCATACTTTTCCTGGCATTTCCCAAATGCCCAGTGTTCTTTCTCTTGGGGTTTCCCCATCTTCTCTCCTTTTCTTTTGCTTCTATGGGAGCNTGTGTTCTGCGTGTATGGCCACACCCCCATTTCCCACTTACAAAAATCTGAGTGGCACACTGGGGTTTCAGACTAGGAGCAAAGAACAAAATGCAGGCTCTGTCCCCTGCTGACACATCCTACATCAATATGAATGCCTGGAGAAAGAGCCCTGGAGCATCAGTCACAGCAGCTGATAATCCACACTGGAATTCCACTAATTCATTTAGTTGCTGGACACAAGCCCAGCTCCACCCCTGGAGCCCAACCTCTCCCCATGAGCAGATTGACAGGCCAGGAAGGATGCTTCAGTCCGTACAGTGCACCTACATGGCCTTAAGACCATGCTGGCTCGAGCTGGGTTTAGGAAGCTAGCAGACAAAGGGAATACAAACCTGTACACCTGCAGCCTTTAAACACTCTACAGAAATTAGTAAGTAACCCTGAGCCTGAAGCTGGTAGTTCTACATTGTGTTTAAGTGATTCCTACACCCCGCAGACTGAGAACTGAAGAACTGAAAACAAATTTCACTGGAATAAGACCTCTCAGAGCACTGAGGGAAGAAATTGCAATCTAAATGCTAGTGCAGAGGCTGTGTCCATCATAGACTCCAGAGGCTTGCCTGACACAAGCTTGGGTCTTCTTTTCTGTTGATCACACCACCTCTGCTAAACCTCTAATAAAATCAATGGTGAGTCATTTATTCAGCTTTCTCTCTGGAAAAAAATAATAATGCACCTTGCCTTCATTCACTCTTAGAATTCAAAAGAGAAAACACTGGGTGCTTTAATCTTGAGCTTGGTTAATGAGATGCAGTTTGGGCAAGCAAGTGTTGTGGCAATCCACTACAATCACCAGCCCTGAAAACATGCTTTTGTGCCTAACCTTGGAACCTACACTGTAATCACTATCCAGCAAGACTTAATATCCCCTTTTAAAGGAGAAAATAACGTTCACCATTGTGTGGTTTAACACTAGCAAAGTCCACATTTGAAAATGACATCGTGAAATCCATTAATTTGTACAAATAATGTATGGTAATAAAAACTCACTAAGTGGATCTCACTAGATCTTTCCATAGCCCTACCTCATGTGTTCCCCTAAATGAGGCCAGAATTACATAAGAAATCAAATTGCCATTCAACCTTGCATTGAACACACCGTGTTTGTCTGTAGCTCTCAGAATCCATGCTTAACCACTGGTCTAAGCTACATAGCCCTTCCCCAAACCCAATCACCGGCACAGAACATTGGCTCCAGTTCACCATGGCAGTGAAGTCCTAAGAGTCTAGACTACATCGCTAATTCTCACCTTGAGTCCTTTTATCTCCTTATCTATCTCTCCACTGAGTTCCCATGAGAGCACTCTGTGGGAGGCCCCAAGCCAATGTTGCATATTTTTAACCAGTATCTACTTCTAATTGCATCTTCTGTGCCTCCTCTGGGTATTCCAGTGCAGGGAGCCTCCTGGGGTGCAGGGAGCCTCCTGGGGTGCAGTCAGCCCCTGCTTTCTTTTTCCAGATCACTGTTTTCCATAAGAGGCAATGGGTCTGTTTCAGTGCTTGGGACACATATATGTGTGCACATGTGCCCTTGAATGTCTGTGATCTTGTCTCAACCACATCTTCACCAGGCATAGCCCTTTCACGGTGGCCACTGTCCACATGGACCAAAGATCCACAGCCCTGGCCCTGGGCTAGCCCATCCTAAGCCAAAACAGCCAGAGAATACAGGATAATTACAGAATACATACAGAATACATAAGCTCCAGGGAGGCTTATGGTCTCATGTCTAATTAACAGCTGTTGTCTGACATACAACGGGATTGTATATACACTTTCTAAATAGGGTGATAGGGCATGTCATGTTTTAAATCCATTCTCCATTAAAATCTCACTCGGGGCTCTCTCCTAAATTAGTTTTTTTGTTTGTTTGGTTGGCTTGGTTTGGTTTGGTTTGGTTTGAAAAGCCACTTAAAAGCAAGTCCCCAGGTGAGGACCTAGGACACTATACTTGCTCCGAGGAATCCTTTGTAGCAAAGGGAGACTCTTCCTTCTTGCACATGGTACTTTGTAACCTTGGTCCTTGCTGGGAAGATTTCAAATGCGGTTACTAGATTTTAGCCTACATTCTGATCCCTACAAAATTATTTCCCAATTCATCTCCTAGATGGCCCCAAGCACATGTGACATACTTTAATACTGATGGAAATCAGATGCCTCCCAACCATCTCCACTCTCATTCTGACACTGCCCTAAATTTGGATTTATTTCCTTTCTATACTTATATTTTTTGTTCTGTTTTTTTTNAAAAATAAATTTATTTTTATTTATTTATTTTATATCCAGGCTGCAGTCTCCCCTCCTTCCTTTCCTCCCAGTCCCTATCCCCTGACCCCACCCCCTCTTCCTACCCCACAATCCATTCCTCCTCTGTTGTTTAGTAAAGGGCAGGTTTCCCATGAGTATCAACAAAACATGGCATATCAAGCCCCTTACTGTACTTGAACTGTTCTATTTGACCACATGTCAATCCCCCGGCAGTGAATGAATAAATAATGGTTCTGAGGTATGAAAACCACACTGTGTTAAATTGTCCGGTTTAGAGCCGGCTTCAGAAACAGTTGACTGTTGTCTCTTCCTCCTTCAAGGCCAAAAGTCCCAGAAGGACAGAGCTGACCCCATGGAGCCTTTGGCCTTTAGGGGTCTTTTCTGTCCAGCCTTTACTCAAGGGAATATCGAGAGATCTCTGGAGTTTCTGCAGTTGCAATGAACCCTGAGGGCTGCAGAAGACTTACAATACACACACACACACACACACACACACACACACACACACACACACATACACCTGCTCCAGCCCCCAAAGAAGCCTGAGGGCAGAGAGAAATCAATACCCTGGCTTTGATTGACAACTAGTCATATAAGCACATAATGATCAGGTGCCTCCAGTCCTGCCTGGGAATTGTTAATACTAGAAGCCATGTGTGTAGTTCATCTAACTAAAGAAAACCTTTGGGACTTGGTGCCCTTCCCAGTTTCTTAGCTGCTTGTCCCCTTTTATTAAATTTTAAAGCAGATTTAAGTTTTAGTCGAAGGACAACATTCCTCTTTTCCAAGGAACACCATCAGCCAGGGACTTGGAGACTGGCCAGCAGGGGGAGCTCAGGAGCAGTGGTGTGGATGGGAAGCCGAGATGGGTGCAAGGGAATGTTGGGGTGTTGAAGGACTGGGGACACAGATACAGAGTCTGCACCTTAGGGACTTTTATCCACATGGTTTAAAGGAATGAACACTGGGGCTGTGACACTACCTCATGGTCAGCTGGGACAGGGTGGGGTGTGTGAGACTGCCCTAAATACAGATTCAGCAGAAAGGAGGTTGTGATCTTAATTGTGGGTCAAACTCTGGGACAGANCTCCTCCCTGGAGACATGCACAGTCAAGAGATCTGGTGAATGCCCAAGGAGGCACTGGAGGACCTCCCTAGGCATGAGCCTCAACAGGAAATGAGTGGAAGAACACTGTCCCAGGTTACTAACTGGACANAGGAGAAGTGCCCCTGCTGCAAAACTAGTCTGCTCTCTAGGCCCCTCCTTGAAGAGAATCTGTTATGTATGGGAAAAGCCGATCACACAGCCAACCATCCCTTCTTACTGCAAGCAAGGTGAGGTTTCTCGAAGGCTTGTGCTTCTGAAGTCTTAGTGAAGCCCAGAAAAAAGCCCATCCTCCACACATAAAGGAAAAGAGACCTTGTCCTCGATGCCCTTGCTCATCAGAGCTTCCTTTCCCCAGATACTCACCTCCTTCTGCTCTTCCCTGCCCCAGCTATTCAAAGAGCCCCATGTACATTTGGACACCATCAGGAACCTAGTACCAATTACTTCAATGTGACCAGGCTAGTACTGGGTTTCCTGATTGGTAGCTGGTGGCCTTGAATCAGNTGGTCCACTTCTCTGTGGCTCGGTTTCCTCATCTGTCACAGACTTCCCAGGGTATTGAGAGGCTCACAGAAGGGGACACATGTAGGAGTGCTTGGCACACCGCTCTCAGTATTTACACCACGAGGCAACCAATGGCTGTCACTGTGGCTTCTGTTCTCAGGGTTGCCAGGAGACTCCCATCTCCCAGCCCAGATCCACTCCCCTCCCCCAAGCTCTTGGCTCTGTCCCACGTCCTGTGCCTCAGTGCAGCACCACCTCGCCCTTCTTCCTGTTGTTTATATCCAAAGCCTCCCGTCAAAGAGAGGAGAGCCGTGAGGAGGCATTCGATTTCTGAAGTTGTTAATTCTACTCTAGACTTCCAAAAAAAGATCACCCATCTGTCAAACAATTTTTTTAAATAAAATACAAAGAAGATAACAGATCTCTCAAAGTAATTAAGTATCAACCAAGGGGAAATGAAAACGGACTTGCCTGGGCTTCTAGTTGAAAGAGGATAGCATTGTATAACCCCAAATCTTCATGTTGGAGAGATTACAATCTTTTCTTAAGAGAAAAATATGCAAGCCACCAGAGTTTGCCTCAGAATAACAGGTTCTATATACACATAATCATAATCAGAGAAGGGTCTTCAGTTGGAAATGTGCTCTTCTGCCAACACCCCCTAGTGCCTCAGAGGTAGCAGTCTGTCATACACACACACACACACACACACACACACACACACACACACACACTCAGGCTTGGACTTTACATGGGGCTCTGATTAACTGATTAATAGCAAGCCCTCCCAGTCACAGGCACTGATTCTGCAGGAGCTGCCACCCCAACACAAATCCCCAATCCCCTTCCCCACCACTCTTCTGAGGCCAGATTTCCCAATAGCTAACTCTGTCTGCTAACACTCAGATTGTGTCCNAAGGAGACATATGAGGACACAGTCATGAAAGAATCAAACAACTGGCTTTCTCTTCACATGTACAAAACCCAAAGTCATAGATCAGAAACAATATACCTCCCCTTTTGTCTTTCTACGGCTAATTTCAAAAGTTGTAAACTTAACCAATTTCTACACTGTCATTCAAAGCAAGCTATCAGGAGACTCTATCCTCAAAGCAAATAATGACAGGATCCGTTTGCCCCTCAGCCCCACTGGGCACGCTTCGTGTTTCTGAGACTCCCAGAGGTGCAGACCCTTCTCACTCCCCGGTTTCCCTGTGCTAAGTGCAAGCATTGCTCACCTCACTCATGTTGGCCTGACTCCGCAGCTAGGTCCCACAGAACAGCACAGAAGGCAATGCTCAGGGGTGGCTGTTTCTCTGGTCCTGGCTTTTCTCTTAAAAAGAGCTGCTGGGTGGCATCATGCCTCCCGCCAGCCAATGAGATGCGTTCACCTGTCTGAACGCCTGCAGACATCCGAGAGTGCAAAGAGCCACCTAGTGGAGTAGAGTGGAACTGCATGGCAAGTCTCTGCTCTGCTTCCATCCAGGAACCAAGGAATTTGCTGCACACCAGCGCATCCACCCTAAAAGGATTTGACACCCTACCACAGAGATACTTGCTCATCCGTGTTCGTGGCTGCTCTGGCCACAATAGCAAGGAAAGAGAATCAGCCTAGTTGCTTCCCATCAGCAGATGAATGGATAATTAAACTGTGGTACAGTCGGTTTCATTCAGCCATAGAAGAAAAGGAATCATGACATTCACAGTGAGATGGATGGAAATGGGAAATTCTATAGTAAGTAAGGTAAGCCAGACTTGGAAAGACAAATGTTCCTGCTCATTTGGGGATCCTGACTTCAACTTTTTACTTGTGTGTTTATTTGAATGAGGGTGAGTTCAAGGGACAGGGGTGGGGAGGGTAAAATAAGACCTGTGATATGAAAATGGACAGGGAATGCTGAGGGTAGAAGGGCAAAAATGAGGAAGAGGGGTAAGGAAATGGGAGAGAGGAAGGGATGGGGATGGCTAACCAAAGCTAAGGATTATGAAAAGGCCATAAGGAAACCTGTTGCTTCGAAAGTTTTTTTTTTTAATTTAAAGGAAAGATAAANATAACAGTCACAGGCACACAGCTGGCCACAGGACTGCCACTGCTGTTGTATTGGGAAGTATGAGATTCACACTCTTGGGGAATATGTCTCACATGTCTGTAATTTACAGGTTTGGTTTCCCANTGAGGAGCAATGGGAAACCAATGGGAAGCGACTCTTGTCCATCTTGAGCTTCCAACCACTGTCTCCTCTCTCCCTTGGGGTGCACCAGCCTCAGACTTTAGAGTTTACCAGTTCTATTCCTTGTCCCTCTCCCCTNTCTGTCTGCCAGCTTGGACTCCAGGGTGGAAGGACATGAACGGGTATGTGTTGTGATCTTTGGAGTCTAACAATCTTGAGTCCCAAACGGCAGTGACGGGGGGTTAGGGGGACAGCTTTTTTCACTTAGGGTTCTCACAGCCCCACCTAGGGAACAGGTGCCATGAAAGGGCTGCTCACCCTGGTCTTGTCTAGCCTTGTAGGTTAGAAGCTCTTTTTTCCCTTCAACACTGACCTTGGGAGCCTTGATATCCACACTGGAGGTGTGGTGTCTGCCAGATGAGAAGCATTCACAGCCTATGTCTTTAGCTGATCCCATGAGCNTCAACATGACTAGAAAGACCAGGTCAAGTGCCCCCCAAAACCTTTCCTGGTGTCCCCAATACCTGTCCTAGCACTTATCTGTACCCAGAAGGACCTGCATTACACCCCTGTCTACTGGTTTCCTCTTCTCAGCTCAGCTGTGTCCTCCCCAAGTTGTCAGCCTTATGTTCCCAATGTCAGCATCCCAGCCATCTTTCCATGTGTCTCCAAGTGGAAAGGAGCAAAGCCAGGTGCTCTGCTAAGAGCTCTAGTCCATGTGTGTGGGTGTGGATGGGAACAGAGAGCAGCAGGCCAGAACCTCACCTACAGTTCCTCTGGGTGCCCAACCTAACTCAGAGCTATTGTCATGAGCATCGTATCTTCCAAGTGGAAGCATTGGATGTTCACCAGGGTACATATTTCACAGAATGAAAAGATGTGGGCAGTATGGTGTACAGTNTATGCATACACATATGCTACTGTGTATATTACATACAAATTAGTTATGCATCTTAACCATATAAACTAGTAAGGACAGGACCCTCTTCATCCTCTCCCTCCTCTTCCCCTCTGTGCTCCCAACTCACCCTTACGAAGGCTCAATATCATGATATCCTTAGGTATCCCCANGCCCTGGAAGTAGACCCAGGACCATAGTGCTATCTGCTCTGCAAACAGCCAAAATAAAGGGAAGCTCACTCATCCTCAGAAGGGACCATAAAGCTTCATGAAATGCAACCACTCCATCCCTCCCAGGAGATGCCTGACTTGGAAATCTGAACCCAGGGTGCCATATGGTGAGGACACAACCCTCCAGCGGCAAACTTCACAGAGTTCCATGTGGGTTTTTAGAGAGGAAAAGAGAGAGGTCACTGAGAGCCAGCCCTTACTTGCTCACCACATGCTGCAACAGAACTGAATTTTCTAACACGCACGTGCACACACACACACACAGGCATACACATACACACTCACACAAGTATGTGTGCTTGCAGCATCCTGGGGCTTGGAAAGAAGAAACAGATGCTAGGATTCCAAAAGAAAAAGCTTAGACTGGACATGCCAGGCAGAGCTGCAGCGTTAGTGAGTCCAATGCACAATTGTTGGGGGTTAATATGGAAGAGGAGGTGGAAGCTGTCATGGCCTGAATTGGGCACCACTTCCCAATTTACTAATTCCCCAGTAGCTTGAACCATGGCTGATTGGGCACAGAGTCTTCACGGAGCTAACCAACATTAAGATGGACTGTTAGGATGGCCTAGTTCAAAAATCCTGATATCCTCATGAGATCAGGGTGCAAACACACAGAGAGAACAACCTTGGAAGGGCACAGAGAGAAGTCACCACCTACAAACCAAGGGGGGACCACAGAGAGAGCCTTCACTGAAATGTCTTGATCCCTAACATCCATCCTCAGTGTCTGTGGTGTAAATCTGGTCGTGTAAATGTGGAGTTTCACCTGTTGTCTTTGAGACATGTACATGCAAATATATGCACAAGCAAAATCAGGCATGACCACAAAGGCACAGTCACACTCCCCTGTGAAAGTGGAGGCACATGCTTGTAAGTAGGCACCAAGCACATTGCTACCATCTCTCTAAATGCTAGTGGCAAGGGCACATGGACACCAAGCACACAGCCATCACCTCCTAAGGTGGCNAATGAATCCTTCAGGGCTNTAGGGTCCCTGGAGAACCAGCCCTCAACCTGAGAATTAAAAGAACTCCATAGTCAACATCTCAGAATCTCTGAGCCTGGGGCTGAGGACAGTAAATATTCTCTAGCCTTTCTGAGTGGTTCTGATAAGCAGCCAAATTTGACAACCACTTGAAACAGTGATAAGGGACAAACACAAATGTGCACACACATACATACACACATATACACATGCATGTGGACATACATATGTATATACATACATGCAAATACATACAAATACTTGCACACATATACACATATATACATATACACACAAATACACATACCTATACACGTATGTACACACACACATTTATCACTCACTTTCACTCCATCTAAACTTTCCAGACTTTCTTTTCTCACTCCTGCCTAGCCCCTTCTTCCTCTTTTAGGGCCATCTTGGTTATTGTTTTCTTTTATATACTGACATCCTTCAGTATCTGAGGGGAGCCATTCCAGAATCTCACACAGATGTTGGAATCTACAGGTGCCCAAATTCCTTGTCGAAAATGGTGCAGTCTTGGCAGAGGATCCTCTCTGTCCTTTCTGCCACCCCTGAGTCACTTGTACACTATGATAGTTGTACAGAATTGCTTAGAAAATAATGACAAGGAAAAAGAGGCTCCCCTCAAGTGCAACGCTTCTTCAGACAACCCCATCTGACTCTGCAGATGGGGAGCCCACTGATATTCCACCGGCAGCTTCTCACAGATCACACAACACCACATCACACAGTACATGTCACATGGACCAGGAACTTGGAACCTGAATCCAGGGTGTGACAAATAGTTTTGTATGCAACTTTATTAAAGTCTGTCT
>LZPO01117170.1:126342-138957 GCA_001675575.1 Neotoma lepida
AAATGGGCTGAATTTAAGTATAAGAGCTAGTCAGTAATATGCCTGAGCTAATGGCCAAACAGTTGTGATTAATATAAGCTTTTGAGTTATTAATTTATAAGTGGCTGTGGGACCGCGTAGGGCCTGGCGGGACCCAGACAAAACATTCACCTACATATGTGAACAATTTATCCCCACACCTGGACATGCTCACATTCATACAGGAACACACATAGGCATACTGTGCCCAGACATATACACAATTTTAAATGCTCACATGTACACATAGGTACTCCCACAACATACATACTCAAACACCCACATCCATCATCCTGCTTTCTCCCTTGCTTTACTACAAGACAGGGAAACTGGAGGTTGTGTCCAGGTATCTCACAGACTCACCTCCCTATCTTGGACCCAGCCTTCCACCTCCTACCACCCTAGCTTCCCAGCCTCACCTGTTTTCCTCAGGCTTCGGATCCATCAGGAATACAACCTTCCAGCACATCCTGAAGCTGACTGATGACTCCAGCCAGTTTCAGAAGGAGCTGGGGAAGCAACTGGTTTCTGGAAACCTGAATACCTCCAAGGGACAGCTGGATGCTATGATGCAAGTCACCATGTGCCTGGTGAGCCTACAGAGCCCTACCGAGGTCTGCAGACTTCCCCAAGTCTGGAGGCTCACGTGGTGCTGCAAGCTGTTTGCACTAGCCATGTTCTCTCAAAGGGTCAAGCCAATGGCCCCTTTGCTGGCTGTCAGCCTGAGAATTGCCCTTACTAGACCCCTAGAGAGCCACAGGAGGTAGGCTGGGAGGGAGTGAGGGAAAGGGGCAAAGGGACCTGGAAGTTACCTGCAGATTTCACTATTAATCTGTGATGCCACTGCCTTGAAGCCTAGACCATCAAGTGGTCGTTGTAATCCAGGCCTCATCCTGCATGTCCTGAGTCAGGTGCCCAGTGTCACTTCCAAGCCAAGACAGCAATCCCTGTCCAGAGTTCCCTCCTATGACTTCCCTCTCACCCACACATCAGCCTGCATCAGTCCCAGGCTGCCTCTTTATAATGTCACTGTTGCAGCAAGATAACTCTGCCCTGGCTCAGCTCTCCAGCCTCCCTGGAGCCCTGGACACACGCCTTCATGGGTGTCAGACTATAGTGTGCTCCAAGCACACACTCCTTTCCAGGGATGATCCAGGAAGACGCAGTTCCTGATCCCTTTACTGGCACTTGGGATTTACCTGTCATGATGGACACCACAGTCTTCTCCTTCTTTAGGAATGTTTTCGGGAGTCCAGTCCTGGGTCTGGAGGGATGGATGAGCTATAGATGTTTCATCTTTTTGGAAGTAGACATGTATTTCATGTCCCCTCACCTCACACTTCAGGCATCTTAGCGGATGCATCCCAGACTCATTCTTGACTCTTTCTTTCTGTTGTCTGGCTGCTGTGAAACCCCAGAGCAGGAGGGGCAGTGGCTCCAGGCTGCAAACTGTCACACCTGGATCCTGGGGGGCCCAGCTGAGAAAGCACGGCGGTAACTCCAAGCCATTTTTATTTCTCAGGGAGAAATCGGCTGGCGCAATGGGACACGGTTTCTGGTGCTCGCCACTGACAACGATTTCCACTTTGCTAAAGATAAGAATCGGCGTACCAGACAGAACCTCAGTGATAATCACTGTCACATGGAAGATGGCGTGTACAAAAGCAGGAGAGAGCCTGTGAGCCCCCTTCCTTCCCTGGCATCCTCTGAGGGGCAGCCCTGCATGACACAAGACAGGAACCCAAACAGGAAAAAGACAGGACTCTTACAAACCTGCCCCCACATAACAGGGAGGTCAGGGTCACACAGAGCCACCTCTCCAGAGCCTTGGATACCTCTTTCCAACCTAAGAAACAAATTCAAGAAAAACTCTGAAAGCTGTGAGTGGTAGTGTTAGGTCTTAAATATCAGTCAAGAGCACAGTGGTAGGGCACCAAGGCATACTGAAGAGAGTCTCCCCTATTCTGCAAGTCAGTGGGAAGTCACCAAGGAATGGAGATGGGCTAGAAGGCTAAAAGGAGCCAGTGAGAAGAACTAGCGGAACCTTGGATGCACACCACGAGACCAAGTCTCTAGGGGATGGAGTGGGCTTGGAGGAAGGGAACTTGCAGGCAAGCTGCGGCAGGACTAATGATAAGTTTGAAGAGATTGGAAGAGAGGACAATTAAAACCCCCTACCTGAGTCCCAACCTAGGGTGAAAGCTGTGGGTCCCTGATAGAGAGAGGGTCTGTGGGTAAAACAGTCACAAATGACTGGATATGGGCTAGAAGGAAAGGCTGAGAGAGGCTGCCAGGAAGGATTAGAGGGACCCTGGGTCTTCACCAAGAGGCTAATCACATTGCAATTTTTGGTGTTTTCTTACCTGTCTTTCAATATCATTCATTTCTGCTGAATTCTGTTTCACATATTTGTACACCTTGTTCAGATAAAGTGCTGCCGCAGGACAAGGGCAGCCTGGACTTAAGCTAGCACCATAGTCCTCAGAGTTATAGGTACTTGCTTTGGCTGGATGGCCTGACAGGATGTCCCTCCTCTCCAGGACTACCAGTCAGTGCTCCAGCTGGCAAGCAAGCTGGCTGAAAATAACATCCAGCCCATCTTCATGGTACCCTCAAGGATGGTGAAAACATATGAGGTAAGAGAGGTGGGTCTTGAGCAAGAGAGGCATGTCAGGGTGAGGAAGCCCAGCATTCTCACAGCATCACCAGAGTCCTGCTTCCATTTGCCAGATTGAGGGCCAGAGACCAGAATGAAACACATGTTCAGTGGCCTGAGATGAGGAAGATGATGGCCATAATCTATTTGTCAGATGACCAGTTCTTTTGGGCCATCAATGTCCCTACAGGAGAACCTCAGTCAGACCTAAGGTCTGCAGTAGAACCACTTAGGACCTCAGATTCCTCCTCTATGAGGGGCAGTGATGAGCACCTGAGAGAGCTGCTCTAGGGACCCCTGAGCTGATCCATCCAATTAATTCAGAAAGCATCTGCCCCCAGGAACAAATTCTCCCCATCTGAGAGTGACAACAGTGTCCCCTGACAGCGTCTGTCCTCTTAGGCACAGACGCATGTGTATTCAGGTTGGCTGCCCTTGTGTCTGGACCCTCTGAGGCTGTGTGGCCTTGCACAACAACCAGATGCAGGGCTGGGTTGAGTATGAACATGAATCTTGGGGGAGAAAACCCTACAAGGGCTGGGAAGTTGGCTTTTGTTAGATGCGCATTGCTGAATGCGGACTCGGGGTTGGGTCACATCACAGGTCTTAGGCAAGCCTCATTGCCAGGACAACAGGCAAACCACAATTCTTGCTGTTAGGTTTCCAGGCTCCAGAGAAGGGAAACTAACCTGCAGAGACAACAAGAAAGAAGAGGGGGCAGCCTGTGAAATACCTCCATCATAGCCAGCCACAGAGGACAGTGGCTTGGCTCTGCACAGGTTGCCAGCTAGGGGAACAAAGAAGAGACCACTCCATAGTCAGGATGTCACAGCCCCTATGTCCTTATCTGTAACTGGGCTATGACAATCTCCCTCCTCATGGAGTTGTAGCAGATGAGGAGTCATACTCCCATAGACAGCATGGTGACAAGGGAGGAAGCCACAGATGAGTCCCACCACTTTCTTTGCCTTGGGAGGTCATAGGCCTTCCGAAGTCTCTGTTCTTGGGAGGTTGATCAAGGCCACAGGGAGCATATGAGGATGTTGCACATAAGACCCTTCTTTGTGAATGCTTCTGGACTTAGGAGAAAGCAACTTCCACAAACTGGACAAGGCAGAGCCCAAATTTTCTGGTGAGCTGGTCCCATGGCCAAGACAAACAACAGTAAGTTGTGGAGCTCAGAGAAGTTTGATGGCCTGGCTGTAGCAAGGCTTCTGTGCTTCACAGAGAGGACTGACTCCATTATAGAGAATCATGGGACAATGCTGGGTAGAGAGGTGCCCTGACTATCAGTAGGATGTCTCTAGAGAGGGTGGCAACACTCCCATTTCATGACATATGACACAGTCCTTGAATGACACCAGGGCAATTGTGAGGAGGATGCTGGCCTGTCTGCTTCCCAGGGGCTCAGGCTGGGCCACTTCTAGGGACATTCTGGGAAGCAGATCAGTCCTGATAGAACTGATTGTCACAGGGTTGTGTAACATGGTCACCATGAAAGTTAGATTGTTCAAACTCAGTAATGCTCGGAGCTTACCTCTTCCAGTGATTTTACCACATTGTCATCATGTGCCCTTATGTGTCATGTGTATGATTTCTGTCCACCATGGTGATATATTGAAAATACTGTCCCATGATGATCCAGGTGCATGTTCCCAAGTCAGTGACATCACCATCTTGAAACTGAAATTGACTTCCAGAAGCACTTACACTACAGACATGAGAGTACTAAGATCCAGGTGTTGACACTTGGCAGCATGCCACTGGTGATCGTTCTGTGATTCAGTGAAGTGGGGTCTCAGTTGAGCATCATCCTAGCCACCTGGAGAGCTTGAGGGAACCATAAGCCCTCATGAGCATGGAGGAGTTAGTGGTACCAGGTGCCAGCTTGATCTTCTCTCCCAACAGAGACTCACCACGTTCATCCCTAAGTTGGCCATTGGGGAACTGTCAGACGACTCCAGCAATGTGGCACAGCTCATCAAGGATACCTACAGTGTGAGTTTCCTGGAGTAGCTGGATGAGTTGGTCTGAACTTCACAGTTAGTAGAGCTCTGACTTATGGAACACTGCCGTAGCCTCCTGCAGCCTCTGCAGGTACCCCATGGTCTTCTGGACAGACACATAGCACAGGGCAGTTCCTCTTATTGGTGAATGATGGTATGTATGGCTCCCAGATCTCATCTGGCTCTCCCTGAAACATGAGTTCTAAGCCCTACCCAAATGGGGCTCTTCCCTGCCAACCACCATGGAGAGATAGGAGGGCAGGTGGCCAGAGAAGAGCACATACCACCTCACAGGCTGGGGAGACCCCAGAAATCACCTCAGTAAATTCACACCCTGTGTAGACAGCCTTAGGAAGGAGGGCCTGTCCTACTTCACTTTCTGTTACTGTGTTAAAGCAACTTGAGGGCAGGGGAGTTATTCAGCTTAGGCATCGCTGTCTATCATCAGGGGACACCAGGGCAGGAACTCAAGCAGGAATCTGGAGGCAGGAACTGAAGGAAAGACCATAGAGGAACATTGCTTACTGACTTGTTTCCTATGGCTAGCTCATACAACCCAGGCCCACCTGCCTAGGAATGACACCATGAACTAGGTCCTCCTGCATCAATTAGCAATTAAGAAAATGCTCCCATAGACACGCCCACAGGCCAGTCTGATAAAGGCAATTCCTCAATTAAGGTTGCCTCTTCCAAGGTAACTCTGGTTGTGTTCAGTTGACAAAAAACTAACAGGCACAGCACCTCTGGCATGCCAGCCTCCACCCCTGTCCCAGGCAAACCCGGCAGCCCCTCATTCTTCATTCTCCTCCCTGGTAAGCAGTCTGTCCAGCTGCATCCAGGTTCACACCCTCAGGGTCCCAGGGTTCTGGTAGACACCAGCATGCACCAAATACTGCTCATTTATCAGACCCCATGCAATCCCATCAGATACAGAAATCTACAGTGACAGGCACCCTCAAATTCTGACCTAGGCTTCTATGGCCAAACATCCTGGGGTCTGCCAGCACAAGTGTGTGGAGACCCCTGTAACACTGTTGTCACTGACCAAGGAGAGGTCTCTTCCTTCTCTAGCCTTGTGAGCCCCAGATGCCCCCCAAGAAGGCTCCTGTGCCAAGCCACTGCCCAGTCATGTCTAGCTCTGCCTTTATAGGGATGCCATCATTGCCCACTCACCAGATGCCACCTGTCCCCTTTCTCCTTCAACCTGTGTCTCGTCCCTCACATCACTTCAACAGTCTAGGGTTCCTCCTCTGCTAATCCTGGAACTCAGCAGTGAGGGGACTGTCCTCAAAAGGCTCACAGCTGTGTCTATGCTGGTCACCTGCCAGTGGCCTGTCTCAGAGCAAGCCATGGCATCCACCTGCTGACCTATCCTGACACACTCACTGAGCTACCAGCATGTGTTTGTGTCATCAACTGGCACACAGGAGTGGCATGAAAAGTGCAATGGTGCCACAGTACTGGGGGATAGGGACAGCTGAACCTGTCACCCCTCAGCATGGCTGCTCTCTGCCCACAGAAACTCCTCTCCAGCATCTTCCTGGACCACACTACCATTCCCAACACCTTGAAAGTCACCTACGACTCCTTCTGCAGTAACAGGGCATCAAGTACAGGCAAATCCAGAGGGGACTGTGACGATGTGCAGATCAATGACACGGTGAGCCTGGGGTTCCCATCTCAGCATGCTAGAGGGCCCACCAGGTATTTCAATAACTCAACCCCAGGGACATCTAGGAGGAAATAGAAGCTCACATGGGGACAAGCAGGAGGGAAAGCAATTGGTGACCAGCAGCCAGCCCCTTCTCCCTTTAAACATCACCAGTGCTGTCTATGTGGTAATGTTAAGGAACAGGAAGACATCAAATGCACTCGCCAGGGAACCCCAGGCCCTTCCTGGAATAGCCCAGACACATTGACCAGCTGTGCGATAACAGCACCCCCTAGAGGCAATTGCTAGGCATGAAGAGAGATACAATGGATTGATTGAGTCAGCTTTTCTGATTTTTGTTTCATCTTTTGATGGAAACATCAAGGCTCAAGCCACACAGGTGAGCAGAAAAATGAACTGAGTTATTTCCCTAACACACCAGATATAAATTTGTTACCCAAGCTTTCATTTTTCTTTTTGCTTATGAACTAATTTCATACACACACACACACACACACGTACACACACACACAAACACACACACACTCACAAACACACACACACAAACACACACAAACACACACACACAAACACACACAAACACACACACACACACACCACACACCACACACCTACACTTACACTGAACAAAATACCATCCCCTCATACTGGATATCCACATGGGAATTTGACCAATTTTATCCTAATTTTTAGATTGTGCGTTACTCATTTTTACTGACATTTCTCCTCTATCTTCAAGAACCATGGGTTTAAATTTATTTTAGATGTGGCTTGATTTCGCAAAGTGGTACCCTCCGCCATCAGTGCTGCCTTCCTTGTGCCACCTATGTGTGCTGTCACAGACTGAGACCCTGATCTTTATTCTGGGTTGGATAAAGAACATCACATTCCCTATGGCATTCTAGTATCTTAGCACACTGGACTTATGGGCACGACACAATGGAAAACTGTGCCCCACAAATTCACTGTAAAATCCCCTGCTGCATATATAATGAAAAACATTACCTCCTTAGTCTGATTCACAGCAGGGCTTGGATGCTGGTTAGTGAAGGCTGTGGGTGGGGGTACGGGTCTGGCCTCCCTACAGCCTAGTCCATAGTCCATCCCAAGATCCAGCTCTTACCCTCATTCCTCTGCTTCAGAGAGAACCCATGCCACCCACTCCCCTGACATCAGTCTGGTCCCTACCAGCACCCCTGAGGGGAAATAAGTAGGACTGTGACCCTGGTCACCCATGGCCCCTGTCTAAGCCTCACCCTTCTCCTACAGGTCACCTTCCAGGTTAACGTTACAGCTTCAGAGTGCATCCGGGAGCAATCCTTTGTCATCCAGGCCCTGGGCTTCACTGAGACAGTGACTCTGCGAGTTCTTCCCCAGTGTGAATGCCAGTGCCAGGACCAGAGTCAGGAGAACAGCCTCTGTGGAAGCAAGGGTGCCATGGAGTGTGGCATCTGCAGGTGAGGCAGGTACACACAGCCCTTGGCAGTCCAACCCATGGGAAAGGTGTCTGTAGGTGATGTGGACCCAGGAAACCCACAGCAAACCAGCCTTTCCCACTCACAGGACAAGTGTCTGCAAGTGAGGTGGGAATGGCCAGCCTGTGGCATACCAGCCTGTGGGAAAGGTATCTACTGGTAAGGTAGTCATGGACAACACATAGCACGTTATCCTACTACATAGCTCCTAGGCTGCATAGTATGAGAGGAAAAGGCAGGGAACCTGGGGTTCATACCCCCAAAGCCCTTGCTGTCACTCCTCAACCAGGGTACCCCTCAGAAATTCTGACTTCACTCTCTTTTCTCTGGCCATGAAGGGTCCAAGGCAGAGAACTGACTAACAGGAAACTCCCCTCACTAGAAAACAGAGATCCAGTAGCAGGCAAGGACTGAGGACAGGACAGGTCAAAGCTGAGGTCTGGTCCATCAGTTACCTGAGACCCAGGGACATTCAGAAGCCACAAATAGTGTACCATTTGCCCCACATGGGCTATCTCCATGATACCATAGTATCCTGTCAGAGGGACTGTTCATAGGCCAAGGTCAAGCTTATGCTTGGCCACTCTACTCAGGGCAGCCTCAGGAGGAATCTCAGTGCCTCCCACACATTCCATTCATGGTGCATGCTCAGACCACTGAGAAAAGAGCAGAGATGGGGTGCCATACTTTATAGATGTTTGGATGTGCACTAGGCCCAAAGGGGCTGAAGGTGTGC
Organism: Neotoma lepida; assembly: GCA_001675575.1. Lineage (NCBI taxonomy): Eukaryota > Metazoa > Chordata > Mammalia > Rodentia > Cricetidae > Neotoma > Neotoma lepida. The sequence goes on from LZPO01117170.1 coordinate 134,906, forward strand.
CCATCCCAGGGAAGACCCTGAGCACAGCTCTTCCTACACTGCCCCAGGTGCAACTCTGGCTACACTGGGAAAAACTGTGAGTGCCAGACACAGGGCCAGAGCAGCCAGGAACTGGAAAGAAGCTGCCGGAAGGACAACAACTCCATTGTGTGCTCGGGACTGGGAGACTGCATCTGTGGGCACTGTGTGTGCCACGTCAGTGACATCCCAAACAGGGTGATATTTGGACAGTACTGCGAGTGTGACAACTTTAACTGTGAGAGACATAATGGACAAGTCTGCGGTGGTCTAGGTGAGTGACAAGGGACACTGGAAGCAGGGATGGATTTTCTTGTTAATTTGCACCAGGAGACATTGAGTGGGACACTGAGATAGATGGACGGATGATTGCTAGTCTTACTGAGCCACATAGCAGCAGCAAACCTGGGCAGGCCTTCCATGTCTGTGAGGGGCAGGCATTGTCCTAGGAGGACAACAGAGGTAACAGTCCTGACCCAAGAGCTATTGAGACACAGGTGGAGGCCTCAGTCTGGCTGAAAGGTGGCTGCATTGCTAGAGAGGTGGGGGGGCTTCCCTGGTCCCTGTGTCTTTGCCCAGCTGTCCTTCCTTGGTGGTGTAGGGCTGTGTGAGGAGGTACAGGTACAAGTGGGCAGCAGAGGAGGCTATAAGTACAGTCCTCCCTGCAAAGCAATATCAGGCAAGGACCCAGGGCAATGGTTCCTGGTTCCTACCCACCTTCGGGTAGGTGAGTTGTAGTGACCTCAGCTGTTTTCCAGAGAGGGGCGTCTGCTCCTGCAGCCAGTGCAATTGCAAGGAGGGCTTTGAGGGCTCAGCCTGCCAGTGCCGGAGTTCCAACGCGGGCTGTCTGAACAACAATTTGGTGGAGTGCAGTGGCCATGGCCAATGCCACTGCAACAGGTGTAAGTGTGACCCGGGCTACCAACCACCACTGTGTGAGGATTACTCTGGCCGTTTCTCACGCTGCAGGGAGTACATGTGAGTATCCCCAACCACCCACACTGGCCTCATTGCTAGGCTACCTATGAGTCCCCAGGGATGCCACTACACCATAGTTCTCAGCAAGAGCCAGCAGACCCAGCAGGAGGCCTCATTTTGAGGGGAGTCTGTACCTCCCTTGGGTCCTTAGATTCAGTTTCCACTGGCTGTGCCCTTCATCTCCTCACAGGATCACAGTCCGCTTTCACCCTCACTTACTCCACTGTGCTGACCTCCAATGGTGCCTAGGATCCTCATTACAATGTGCACCCTGACACACACACAGCCTTACACACCAATACACCCTTACTCACTGGTACATCCTCACACACCAGTTTGCACTCACACACCTTTCACCCTAACACACCCATACAGCCTGACACCCGTGAAGTCTCGCACACCTGTGCATTTGACACACTCATGCATCTTTACATAGTGCTGCACCCCAACACACCTGTGTGCCCTCACACACTTGTGCACCTTGCCCATCCATGTGCTATCTGTCTCATGCCCTTGGACCCCTCTCACCATGCCATTCCATCAAACTCATTCCCCAACTTCTCCTCAGCTCTTGTGCCAAGTGCTTAAAACTCAACAATGGAATAAGATGCACCCTTGAGTGTGGGGGTCTGATGAGTTCAGGCACACCCTTTAAGGCTAAGATCTGCAGAGAAGAGGACATAAAGGGCTGCTCGATGACCTACACTCTGCGTTGGCAAGACTGGAAAAATATCAATTCCATCTACATAGAAGAGAGCCAAGGTAAGGCTGGACAGTGCCCAGATCTGATGCAGGTAAGACACAGTGACAAGAACTCTAGCCACAGGTGCCTCTGCAGATAGTAAGAGGGCTGCAGTGGGAAGGGTTTCTCTCCTGTGGGCAAGAATACTCAGTAGCAAAGGGGGAACTATCCAGGATACTTGGGCAGGTAAGCCGTGCAGGGAAACTGGCATCCATACCCTTACATGGCCCTGCACCAAGAAATGGATGACTGATAGAATCCTCTGATGGTAGCTCCAGTACGTGTTGAGCAGCATGCAACCACTGAAGCACCACACCACACAGTGGGAGCATCTCCCATCTGATGGGAGTGCCCCAAGGGCTGGTACCTGTTAGCTGTTTCATGACACCTATGGTGAGTCTCAGAGGAGTGGATATACTGCTGTCCCACAAGCATTGTTTGCCCCTATTCAGCTCAAGTTCTTGACAGTAATGCCTGTGAACTGAAGATTCTGACTTGGTCTTCATGGGGTTCACAGTATGGTCTTGTCAGACAATGTCTAGCACAGTGAGAGACTGCAACTGCAGTTAAAATGGTACAAAGGCCTTGTGGTGAGAGGCCCTTTCTCCTGGAAGGAAAAATGAGACCATTGGGATGAAGAGACATGGCAGGTCTGTGGTCCCATCAGTCATCAGCCCTTGAGGCACCACACATTCTCCATGGATTCAAGTTTGTTCCTAAGCATGCCAGGAAGCTATTAGAAGTCCCAGAAGAGTGCCAGGCAGTGGTGGTGCACGCCTTTAATCCCAGCACTCTGGAGGCAGAAGCAGGTGGATCTCTGTGAGTTCGAGGCCAGCCTGATCTACAGAGTGAGTTCCAGGACAGTCAGAGCTATACACAGAGAAACCCTGTCTCAAGAAAACAAAAAAAGTTCCCAGAAGTGGCAGCACCCATGTTGTCTTTTTTTTTTTTTTAATCTCAGCTGGCAACCAAGTGGACAGTGTCTTATCAGTGACCACACAGAACTGTTGAGGGACATATTGGACACAGTCCTGTAAGAGGACAGGGTGCACATGGTCCTGTCTTGAGCTGCTGAGATAGACATGGTCCTATCATACATTGCTGTCTGGTCAGGACTAACAGACTAGAGGTGGACAGATTGAGCTGAGTTGAGTCTGGAAGGAGAGTGGACAGATGCTGCCCTTGGATGAAGGTGGTAGAAGAGAAATAGAGGACTAAGTGATAGTTTGAAGGTCTAGGGTTCCCTAGCAGGTGGGATGGGAAGTTAGGAGTTAGAGTGGTTGGGAGAAGTGAAGAGTAACAATGGCCAAAGATGTTGAAGATGGTGGATTTATTTGGGCAAAAGGCAAGATGTCCTTACAGATCTAAGGCATGCAACTCCAGAATTCTAGTTCCACATCCCATTCATGCTTAGAGGGCTGAAGGGACAAAGGCAGGGACAAAAGAGACCACTCTGATAACCACAAGAAATGCCAGCCAGTAGTACACTGGGACTCTTACAGGACAGAGACCTGGAGCCCACTGTTCCCCAACCCTTCTCAAGTTGAAAACCCACCAGAGTAGGAGGGGCACAGACTCTGTGTGAGGTACCTGAAGCTGAGGACCTGTCCTCAGGCTATGAGCATGGACCTCCCCAAGGGTCCCCATTCCCACTGTGCCANGAGATGGCTTAGGATCCCTCAGGCATGTCCATAACCTTCTTCTCTGTGAATAAGAGGCCAGGCCCAGTGGCCCTGAAGTATCCACTTGAGACCACAGTGACTAGCCTTGCTTCTGATGGCAGCTGAGGCTTCGTTCTCTTGTCTGCCCATGTTGAGGGGCAGACAGCAAGTCTCTGGAGTGGGGACCCTCTGGGAGAGATGGTGACATGCAGAGGCTATAGACTTGTGGGTAGAGACTCACATGATTTATAGCTCATGCTTTCTCCTTAGAGTGTCCTAATGTTACTACCATTGTGCTGAGCACTGCAGTGGGTGTCCTGGGGGCTGCTGTCCTCCTGTTGATCATCTGGATAATCCTCTTGAAGGAAACCCAGAAGATCAAGCTCTCCAGAAAGGATGAGGCTCGAGGCACACTGGAACAGCGTAAGTGGCTAGGCTATATGCCCCTGCACCCTGCTGTCCTCTGTGACTTCACACACTGTAGGTCGTGGCTGTTTCTGAAGGTCAGCAAACACCGCGCGCCAGCAGCTCAGCTGAGTGCACACACTATAAAAGCTATGATCCAAAGACTTAATTCATGGGAAGACCTGTGGTGATAATTTATCTGTGTTTCCTAATAAAATTTATCTGAGGGTCAGAGGAAAAATGGGGCC
>LZPO01117171.1:61497-72791 GCA_001675575.1 Neotoma lepida
ACACACACACACACACACACACACACACACACACACACACATACATGTTCTGTTACTTGCAGTCACCCCTGCCTCTTCCGTTTCTTCCGCCTCTGCCAGGGGCAGCTCTGCCAGTTAGCAGCACAGAAAGCTTCACAGAGGCACAGCTTGAGGCAGGTATGACTGTGTTCCTGGAGGTTCCTCCTGAAGGGGCCAGGGCAATGCAGCTTAGACTGGTTGTCTCAGTTCCTCTTTCTGAGGACCTCTCAAAGCATACAGAGCAGAGGGAGGACTTGAGCTCAAGAGAGCTTCATCCAGAGGGCGAGGCTGGTCTGCCTCACAGGGCAGCCTTGCCTTTCAGAGCAGGGATGTGGGAGTGCAGAGTTACGGCTCCTTCTCTGATGAGCTAGGGACCTGAGTCTAGACCTGGGAGAAGGCAGGGAGCTTATTATGCTCTCTCCTATCCCNGAAGGACTCACTTCTGCCTCTTAACCAAGAGACATTCAGTAAGAAGCTCTAGGCAAATGGTGGTGGTGGTGCAGCAACCTCTTCTGGACAAATGCTAGTCTTTTAAAACGTAGGTGAACTGGCTTCCTTCTGCCCCCTCACCACACCCCCCATTCCTGAGACAGGACCTCCTCTGCCCACCCTGCTGTGTGTCACTCAGTGCTCACCTGACTCCCTGGCTCCCTAGGGCTGTGCTGCTTCATCCCTCAAGGGAAAGCCTAGAAGAAGGAGATGCTCACTGCAGCAGTGAGTCTCTCAGAGGGAAACTCCACCCTGAGCAGGAGAGGCTGCCCTCTGCTACCCAGAATGCTGTCAGCCTGGCCTTGCTCTACTATCTTTTTATCCTTTGNGGGGTTTTAGTTTTATTGTTTGTTTGTTTTAGATAGGGTCTCACTATGTAGACAAGCTGGCCTTGAACTCACAGAGATCCACCTGTCTCTACTCTGCCTCCCGAGTGGTGTGCACCACCACATCCTCCTATGCTGNTTTTCCTGAATAATGAGACCTCAGAGACTGCTGTTGGCTGATGACACACAAGCCACAGGNGCATGCGTGCTGAAATTCTGGGGTCTCCATCCTCAAATGACTGTATTGCAGGGACTCCAGCAGTGAAGGTCATGTTAGCAACATTAATGAACCCCCAAGCAGGACAAATATAGATTCCATTGGTTCAAAAACTAATAAACATTACAGAATACTCACATTTATACAGAAAGGTAAAAAAAATAGTAAACACAAATAAAATTGATCAGTATGAATATGTACTACCAGGCACAATTTTACTCATGACTTTTGGAGGAAAAAAATCATAAAAATGTATTATAAAGGTACTTTAAAAACTCCATGACAAATTGAGCTCATAGATGTATTTTTAGGGATAAACATATACTTAGTAAAACCACCAGGAACAGTCAAATACCGGGAAACACTCATCTTGCAATTGTGCCTAACTTCATAGGTGTTAGAGAAGCACAGGGAAGGTCTCTGGCTAGCTCATGAACTTGGCTAATAATATTCTATTTTAGGGTTCAATGGTTTGTGCAATGATTTTTTATAGCTCCTATTGCCTCATTTTAATAATATTTTTAAAGAAATTCATGAAAGTTGACTCTGCCTTATTAATAATTTGTTCACTATAATCAAACAGCACAAAGGAATTCTCAATGGAATTTGGAGTCTGCAGAGGAAGTGAATTCCAAATATCATTCTAGTGGGAAACCTACACTTCCTGGGACAGTGGCATTCCTCAGACAGATCTCAGTCTAAGAAGAGAGGACCATTCAGAACTTGTCCTTGGAGGGGGACCCTGCCCATGGTGCCAAGAACATGCTTGAGTTTGTTGGGCTGGGCTGACCTTAGCTGTGCTATGACTCACTTTCTATAGGCTCATCTATCTACTTGGGAAACCAGTAATGCATGAAGATCCTGCACACAGCATCAGTGATGGCGAGGAGAGGTCTGCAGAGACAATTAGGAGTGGAGACAGATACTGTTTTCAAGAAACACCCCACTGTTCTTCTGAAGCTAGAGTACGCAGTCTCTCATTACTACCTGATCTTGTCTCTGCGACTCTTACTGGCAGATACATCTTCTTTCCATTCTGCAGAGACCACAGCTGTTCTGCACAGATCCATTGTTCAAGTCCTTCCTTGGTTTAAAGTATCTTTTCTCTACACAGGGCTCAGGCCATTTCTAGATCTCTAGCTAAGCCAGTCACCCACCAATTAATTAAACAACCTATTTACTAAAATACAGCATTCAAGCTTACTGTCTCTGTAAAACCATCTCAGATAGCCACAGTCTACAATGACTTCATTACTATACATANATTTAGGTAACATTGAATATGGCCAGTTATGCTGTCTTATTTGTGTGTACATGTTTGTGTGGGGGGTGCACATGTATGTGCAGAGTATGTGCACATATATGTGCATGTGTGTGTGTGTGTGTGTGTGTGTGTACAAGTACCAGAGGTCAACCTTGAGTGTCATTCTTCAGGTATCATCCATCTTGTCAGCTCTCGCACTTGGCCTGGAACTTGTGCATTAAGCCAGGTTGATTGGCCAGTAAGCCCTGGGATCCTCTCGTCTCTGCCTTCCCAGCATTGGAATTACAGGCATGCACCAGCACACCAGGGATTTATATGGGAGTTAAGGATCAATACCAATCCTCATGCTTGCCAGACAAACATGTTATAAAATGAACAGTCTCCCCAGCCCTTGTTGTCTTACATTTTAATGCAATAACCATCAAATGCTTTTATTCATGGCCTGCTGTGATTAGAATGTGAAATTCCCCTATAGGTTCATATGCTAGAAAACATGGTCCCCAGCTGGGAATGGGCTAGGGGCCTACCTAGAGGAAGTAGATCACTGGAGATGGACCTCCCACTGCCTTAGCCTGGTTCTACTTCCTGTTTTCTTTCTGCTTCCTGGCTACAGGTACAATATGACTAGCTACCTCACTTTCCTGATGTCCTACCATCCCCACCATGGTGGACTGTATCCCCAGGAACTGTGAACCAAANTAAATCTTTTTTCTCTACCTTAGTTATTTTTCTATTGCTCTAATAAAACACCATGACCAAGGCAACTCATAGAAGAAAGAGTTTTAGGAGGCTTATGGTTCCAAAGGAATAAGAGTCTATCATGGCAGAGAGCATGACAATAAGAAGCAGGGATGGTGGCAAGGGCACGATGCTGGGAGCTCACATCTTGAACCACAGCACAAAGCAGAGAGAGCGAACTGGAAATGGTGTGCAATTTTAAGCTCCCAAAGCCCACCTCTAGTGATACACTTCTTCCAGCAATACCACACCTCCTAAATCTAGCCAAACAGCAACACCAACTAAAGATAGAGTATTAAAATGCCTGACACTATCAGTGACATTCTCATTCAAACCACCAGACTCTCTGAAGCTATGTTTTATCAAATATTTGATANCAGCANCAACAACAAAATAGCTAACACACACTGAACTGAAGTTCAGTAGAATAAGGAAGTCTTCAGAGATGACTGACTAGTTCTGATCCAACCTCATGTGAGAAAACACAAAATCCTGTGCACCTGAGTATGTCAGTGTATTGTTCATTGNTGGCAGTACAAGGTAGTGGTGATTGAGTTACAATATGGCCATTTTAATTAGTAGAACAACAAGCACAAATACAGAAGANACAAATATTCACTTCACTCACTTTAGGTTGATTGGATATTACTTAAAGACAGAACTGATAACTATTATGTAAACTAACTAGAATTTCTAACTTCAAAAGTAATAATTGGGAGCACTGGAGAGGAAGACTGACATTTAAACGTGTTTGCTGTTCAATCATGAGGACCAGAGTTCAGATCCCAGCATCCATACCAGGCAGTTCATAAATGCCTGTAACTCCTGTTCCAAGGGATCCAATGCCCTCTTATGATCTNAGCAAGCACCAGCACACACACATAAATAAATAGACTAATATAAAACACTAGGATGGAGAGATGACTCAACAGTTAAGGGCACATGTTGCCCTTTCAGAGGATAGGAGTTCAAATCAAACCCAGGTTAGGAAGCTTAGAATTACCTATAACTCTAGCTCCAAGGGATTTGATGCCCTCTTCAGGCCTCTGCAGGTATACACACACACACACACACACACACACACACACACACACACACACATGCACACATATATTATGGCACACACACATATATATAAGCAAATAAAAATAAGTCTTTCTTTTAAAGAAATATGATGCCACAAATGACTTTACAATAACAACAGATTCCTTCCCCCAAACAACAAGTGAAAAAGCATGCCTATTCACAAGGAGACATGCTCATATGACGTCAGTTTTCAGGGGTGTAGAAGTTCACCCTTCTCTACAACTTTGGAAAGTGTATGAGCTTCCCAAAGGTAACTGTGTAAGAGGCAAGGCATGCCTGTGTAGAGTGAATGAATTAGAAACAGATCCAATTTAGATCTCACTTCTTTCCAGTACCATCCAAACATTCACAGGTATTGCTAAAATTCCTTCCCAGAGGAGACATAAGCAATGTCTGCCCCTCTTCCTAAGGCCCCAACTATATTCCTCCAAAGTTCACCCTGGGGAAACAATGAGTTGATTGGGCTTTCTTACAGAGTATAGATGTAGGGTTACTTATTGGAGTATGAGTGATCTTTCCCAAAAGGTCACATTAGAAAGCAAGGATGATGGCTTTCCCACAGCTGCTTAGATGGAGCATCCCTCCCCTCGTCTTCCCTGGTCTGTGTACTTACACCTCCCACCCCCAGGCAATTAGGGCAGAGTGGCACACACTGGGTGGTGTAGAGAAGCTGAATACTCAGGTGAGGGTCTCCTGACTCTCTCCACTCCTGTATGAAAGGATATAAGAGTCAACAAGCCTAGCTAGGATGATCTTTTACAGGTAGGCACAGCTGAAAGCCTTGAGACCAAACTTTTGTCCTTGGCTGAAAACTTCACTGTTTCCTAAAGCAGGCCTTTTAAGAGGGAGACCTCNGCAGTGAGTGTGCATCAAAGATGATGTCCCCTCAGGGTCGTTTTATNAGAGATTATCAGATCAAGCAGTGGCTGATTCTGATGGAGAAAGGGGCTCCCTTTCTGAGGAGGACATGCCTTCCATCAAGAAGATTGTAGAAAAGGGAGAATAAGCTAGAGTGAGACTCTAGTATTGCTGAGATGAGGTCAGGGTAGATGGCTCATGCAGGAACAGCTAAGCTAGATCATCGTGCTTTAACCCTTTGTCTCTCCTACAAACCTTTAAACTGAATGATTCACAACTGTATTCCTGNNTTCTTAGAAATACATTCTGTGTCCTGGACACTAAGGTTATCATACACCTCCAAGAGATATTGCTGACTTTGATTAATAAACCGAGTCCCACAAAGATCAAGTGGCTTGTCCAAGGCCACATAAGGAGCAAATTTCAAGCTACATGTCAACTTAGATCCTCATGATCAACGTGATGGTAGAAAGATTCCAGAACTGTCAACATGACATAACCAACCACACCATACAAGCACCTGCCTGTTGTTACGTGGAGCTCTATGAATTCCACATGTGAGGTACCTAAGATGCAAGACAGATGTCATTGTATCTCCTTGAGGAATTTCCATCTTATTTAGGAAGAAAAGATGAGTCCCCAGGAAGTTAGGGTTCTTATTTTTCAACCTGATCTATGACTTCCATGACAGGCTTTGCATGTTTTCAAAACTATGCAAATATTATCTTGAGTTACTCATAAAATATGNGATTCCATACACTTCTGTTTTTGCTTAATACTAAAGAGACATTTTAGGCATTGGCCGATAAGTGCGTTGTGAACGATTATTAAAGTTAACACATATCAGTGACAATATAGCCAAGGAGCTCCTGACACCCNTCATAGATTTCTGGGTAGAAGTCTCATAGGAGCTTGAGTCTGGAAGGGCTTGCCCCTGTTCTGTGCNGGGCGGGGGGATTCTCTTTCTTTATCAGGCTATCCTCAGACCCTTGTGTGCCTATGCTGTCTTGCCAGTCAGAGGAATAATTGTGGAGGGATAAGGTGTTCTCTGGACATAGAATTGTACTAAGAACTAAAGGGTCAAAAGTTGAAAACTGAAGGCTGCTGTGTAGTAAGGTCGGAATCAAGTTAAGGGTAACCCCTTTTATATCTGCCATCCTGGGCATGGATTCAAGTTAGGGGTAACCCCTTTTATGTCTGCCATCCTGGGCATGGAGCCCAGGGTCTCGTTCATGGCAGACAAGCATCCTGCCACTGACATACAACCCAGCTTATCTGACTCCAGTCTTGGTCCCTTTTCTATAAAACCATATACAGAGATTGAGAATATATAGGGTAAGTAGAAATATCTCTAATGAGACTGGAGACAGGTTCGGNGCTATTGTAGAAGGTCAGTTTGAAATCAATTAAGAAGAGGATCAAGCTCACCTCCAGGGCTGCAGGTCCCAGTGAATGTTAGAGGGTGTCTGACCGTGAGCCCCAAATGTAGGCTTTCTGGGTTTCACTCTAGACTCTTGGAGGANTATGTGTCTCCCTACCTCATAATCCTTCTGAGGCTCTGAGGACTGTGTGGGTTAGTATATCAAAAGACAGACACGCCATTTGCTCAGTAAATGGTCTCTTTGCTAATAATACATATACAACTGACACACACTTTGGTTAGTAACTCCATTCACAAAGGAATTGTTAATGCAAATGAAAGAATTGCACCCCAAATAGTGTCAAGGGTGACGGTGGTGAAGGAAGATTGTGCCTGCATTGTGTTCACAGGTGAGGTTGCATCCCTCACTACAGCTGTGAGAAGATGCCAATCACCTCCAGCTCCTTCGCTCTTTCTCACAGGACAAGTTGGCCCCTAGCATGAGATTGACAATGAGGTACAAGAGCCTGCCCGAAGGCTGGGGTGTAGGGGGGGCAGAAACCTAGATCTTCTTGGCTGGTTCTTACCTAATGAGTTTATTTTGAGTTTTCTACATTCATTTTCTCTGAGTTTGGGGATGACTTGCAGTTCTAAGGTCTCTGCGTACATAATCGAAACCCTGGGGGATCACCCTCTCACAGTACCATCCCAACCTGTCTCTTATACACATCTAGATGTGTATAAGAGACAGGTTCTGTGCAGGGCGGGGGGATTCTCTTTCTTTATCAGGCTATCCTCAGACCCTTGTGTGCCTATGCTGTCTTGCCAGTCAGAGGAATAATTGTGGAGGGATAAGGTGTTCTCTGGACATAGAATTGTACTAAGAACTAAAGGGTCAAAAGTTGAAAACTGAAGGCTGCTGTGTAGTAAGGTCGGAATCAAGTTAAGGGTAACCCCTTTTATATCTGCCATCCTGGGCATGGATTCAAGTTAGGGGTAACCCCTTTTATGTCTGCCATCCTGGGCATGGAGCCCAGGGTCTCGTTCATGGCAGACAAGCATCCTGCCACTGACATACAACCCAGCTTATCTGACTCCAGTCTTGGTCCCTTTTCTATAAAACCATATACAGAGATTGAGAATATATAGGGTAAGTAGAAATATCTCTAATGAGACTGGAGACAGGTTCGGCGCTATTGTAGAAGGTCAGTTTGAAATCAATTAAGAAGAGGATCAAGCTCACCTCCAGGGCTGCAGGTCCCAGTGAATGTTAGAGGGTGTCTGACCGTGAGCCCCAAATGTAGGCTTTCTGGGTTTCACTCTAGACTCTTGGAGGAATATGTGTCTCCCTACCTCATAATCCTTCTGAGGCTCTGAGGACTGTGTGGGTTAGTATATCAAAAGACAGACACGCCATTTGCTCAGTAAATGGTCTCTTTGCTAATAATACATATACAACTGACACACACTTTGGTTAGTAACTCCATTCACAAAGGAATTGTTAAGCAAATGAAAGAATTGCACCCCAAATAGTGTCAAGGGTGATGGTGGTGAAGGAAGATTGTGCCTGCATTGTGTTCACAGGTGAGGTTGCATCCCTCACTACAGCTGTGAGAAGATGCCAATCACCTCCAGCTCCTTTGCTCTTTCTCACAGGACAAGTTGGCCCCTAGCATGAGATTGACAATGAGGTACAAGAGCCTGCCCNAAGGCTGGGGTGTAGGGGGGGCAGAAACCTAGATCTTCTTGGCTGGTTCTTACCTAATGAGTTTATTTTGAGTTTTCTACATTCATTTTCTCTGAGTTTGGGGATGACTTGCAGTTCTAAGGTCTCTGCGTACATAATCGAAACCCTGGGGGATCACCCTCTCACAGTACCATCCCACCTGCACTCTGCTCTGTGTCTGTCTCTTATACACATCTAGATGTGTATAAGAGACAGGTATAATCGAAACCCTGGGGGATCACCCTCTCACAGTACCATCCCACCTGCACTCTGCTCTGTGGACAGGACACTCTCTGCAAAGCCAGCAGTCCCTCCCCAAGGCCACNCTGTGTTCTGGACCTGCCAGCTGCCCTCACGACATCCATCAGGCACTCCTCACTCTATAGAGTTTACAGGGGCTAGTTATGCTTCGTGTCAGCTCTCTTAGTGCGCCCTTCGTGTGCAAACACTTCTGGAAGACATTAGTACGTAACGGATTACCAAGAGCTAATTTACACTGCGCCTGAGGAAGCCTGGGCCTGTGAGGAGGGAGGGAGGGAGAGAGCACAACAGAGCTAAGCAGTGTTAGAGGTCTGGAAGGTGACTTCCTTCCTTCTTCCCCTGCAGGTTCAGGTCGCCATCTGTGTAAGAACCCAAAGGGTTTCTGTTGTGTGAAAGAAAGAGGTCTCTTCAAGGTATTCATGCCATGGGACAGAAAAGGAGACAGTGAGAAGTGAGAACTGGNTTACAAATAATTGCCAGAAGACAAATGCATAATGTTATCTCATTCTAAATACATTTAGTAAGTAACATGCAAGAGGCTGATGCAGCCCTGCAGCTCCACTTTGCATTTTGCATTTTTGNCTAGGGAGTAACAGGAGAGAAAGAAGAACTGTTTGTTTTTCTTCATTTTTTTTCTTACTCAGAAAAGTCAATGAGAACTCAGCTTCCAACAGCACTTAACACTGTGTAAGGAACCAGGACCACTAGATACATCTCTGAGGGTGGAAAATATGCAAGATGAAGCTCGGGCATCTAATGCTGTCAGAAAGTGAGAAGTGGGAGAGGCAAAGACAAGACCCCTGGTGCTGNGGTGCATTTTCCAGAATGACATGGCCACGAGCCTATGCGTGGGGATCAAGATGGAGTGTGATGGTTTGAAAGGTAAATGTCCCCCACAGGCTTGTGTGTTCACACCAATGTCCCCAGCTGGTGATAATGTCTGTGGAGGTTGTAGAACGTTAAGGAGGGAGAGCCTAGCTAGAAGAGCCAGGCCACTGAATGGGAGACCTTCAGATTATATNTTGGAGAGTTCTGGATCCCCCACACTCTCACTACCANCAACTGTACTACAAAATAAAACCTTCCTCCTGTAAGTCATTTTCCACAGGAATTTTGCCACAGTGATGAGATNGTGAATATACAGTGATGTTCTAGACTACATGGAAGTTCTGTTTTTAAATTTTGAGAAGCCTCCATACTAATTTTAATAGTGGTTGGCCCAATTTAAATTCTTAAAATAGGTGGTGGTACATACCTGTAATCCTAGTCCTTGGGTGATGGAGACAGGAGTATAAGTAGTATAAAAACATCCTTAGCTACTTAGCAAGTTTGGAGCTATCTTAGGCTACATGAGGTCCTGCCTGAAAACACACACTCATACACACACACAAACACACACACACGCATGCACACACACACACAAATACACATGCACACAAACACATGCACACACACACACAAACACACACATGCACCCACATACACACAAACACACACACATACACACACACTCGCTCTCGCTCCTTATCTAAGCAAAGAGTGTCACATCTTTCCAATTGTACCAGTTGACATAATCCATTCGGGCCAAGGGTGAAAGGAGCATTCTTCTACTGCATGTCTGTTACAGAGTTAAGGGTTTTTACTCATTATCTCATTTTTTCAACAGCTTGGAAGATTACACATCTCCATTTTTCAGAGCACAAAAGTGATATTTTGCCAGGCTACAAGAACACATAGGTAATCACTATTAGTCAGGACTGCAATACACTCTGCAGTTTGACAAGTGCGGTGGTTGAAGATAACTGTCAATTGACAAAATCTAGAGTGTGTCTGTGGGGAATTATCTTGACTGCATCAGTCAAGGTGGGAAGACTCACCCACTGTGGGTGGTGCCATTCCCTAGGCAGCTGGTCCTGAACTGTGTAAGAAGAGTGGAGAAAGAAAGCCGGGCACAGCATGCATGCATCCATGACTCTCTTCTTCAGACTGCAGTCCCTGCTACTGTGACTTCCCTTCTGTGATGNACTATGGGCTAAATACATGCTTCTTCCCTTAAGTTGCTTTTNTCAGTGTGTTTTATCTCAGCAACAGAAAAGAGACTAAGACAGCAGGATTCCTTCTTAATCCATTAGCATATCTACAGAACCCTTTGAGANAAGAAAATTCCAAGTGTTCCAGTTCCATTCCGGATGAAATTACACTTCCACTCCTTTTCCTAAGACTTGAGGTGGGGTGGNTTTCTAGCTGTTACCTGTAATGTCTGCCATCTAGCAAGGGACAGGGAAAACAGTTTTGTATAACTGGTTAGCACAGTAGAAAATCACTTCACACCAAGTGCCCCAACCTACTTGAAGCAAGTGACCGGAGAAGAATCTCTCCCCTGTGTGGCCATTCTCCCCATTGCCCATGAGGAGGGCTCACATCTCCTGTGAAAATGAATGCAAACAAAGGGTTCAGTGTTTGAAACCTGGGCCAGCTTCCTCCTTCTGGACTTCAGAGAGCCTCTGAGTCCAATTACACAGCACCCCGTGGGGCCAGGTGAGCTTGGGTTCAGATGCTAACAGTTCAGGGACCCCTGTGAGCCAATTTAGGGCTTTACATTTTTTAATAATATCCCTTTAATGAATATTGTGTTTCACTAAAATATTCCTAACTAGTCTTGCTGTTTTGTGAGTCAGGAAAGCCAGCTCTAGAGAAATCCAATTGAACAAATTTTCAGGGTAAGGCTGGGATAAAATAATTTTGCATTTATCATTTAAGTTAATTGTAATGAGCCAGAGTCTAATGAGTCTTACCTCTAAACTCCATTTAAGACAATAGTTAATTGCTTCATTTTAATAAATGTTGTCAGGATAGTGAACATAACAATGACAGAGCACTCAATTACTACTGAGCCTAGAAAATGAAGATACGTAGAGCTTAATGAGATACATAATCTGAAAAGGCAATTA
>LZPO01117171.1:93057-112191 GCA_001675575.1 Neotoma lepida
AGCCATTTTCTTTCAAACCACCACATTCCACTCCCTGACCCCCTAAAGGCGCATAGCTATATCATAATGTAAAAAATGCATTCAGTCCAACTTCAAAAGTCCCCATAGTCTATAACAGTCTCAAATTTGTTTCAAAGTCCAAAGTCTCTTCTGANATGCATGACAATCTCTTAACTGTAACTCCCCTGTAAAAATCAAAGTCAAAAGGCAGATCACATATTTCCAACATATAATGGCATAGGAAATAAATTACCATTCCAAAATGCAGGAAAGGGAGCATAGCAAGGAAATACCGGACAAAAACAAACCCAAAAACCAGCTGAGCAAACTCCAAAATCTGCAGCCCCATGTCTGATGTCAAAACTCTCTTCAGATTTCCAACTCTTCATTTTTTCTCTTGAATTTTGTTTTATGGGGGAGGGGTGCAGGGGTGGAGGGCAGATGTGAAGGAATGGGGAATGAATGGGATCAAGATACATCATGTGAAAACACACAGAAAAAATAAATTTCATTATAATAAAACTGGAAAAGAAAATCAAAAACAAACAAACAAAAAACAAGTGTTCAAGGACACACAAGGACTTAAAGTCTTGCCTTGCACTTATTTCAGGNANTAGTAGTTATTCTGCCAATGTCTTTCTTCTGGTCCAGGATCCAGTCCAGTCCTTATGTTGACTGTGAACTGTGTGTCACCATAGGCTTCTCCATCTAGAACGGCTCCTCTTTCCCTTTTCTGTCCTTCACAGTTGAGAAGAATAATGGTCAAGTAGCTCATAGAATATTTTCTAATTTAGCTGGGTGATGGTGGCGCACGTCTTTAATCCCAGCACTCAGGAGGCAGAGGCAGGTACATCTCTGTGAATTTGAGGCCAGCCTGGTCTACATAACGAGCTCCAGAACAGCCAGGGCTACACAGAGAAATCCTGTCTTGAAAAACCAGAAACAAACAAAGAAACAAAAAGAATATTCTTCAAATTGAGGTTGTAGTTTGGGGAGGAAATGTCTCAAAAACAATGTGTCAGTGTCATCAAGTGACTAGCCTGTGCTTTGTNTTAGTTGGGGGTCAAGACACTATCTCTTTGCTGAGTAAGGTAGCTGAAGGGGTCACTTGGTTAAAGAGTTATCATCAGGGGTACTTCCTTTGTAATCAATAGTGTGTGTGTGTGCATGCACATGTGTGTGCAGATACATATCAGTGTATGTGCAGGTGCTTGCGTGTGCAGGGAGGTATNCATGCACATTTTGCACTCACATGTAGAGGCCAGAGGCCAGCCTCAAATGTCTTTTTGAGGGCCTGTACATCTTGATTTTTATGATAGGGTCTCTCATTGGATCCAGAATGAGCTAAGTAGGTAGGCTAGGCTGGCCAGTGGACCCCAGCGATCCTGTCTCCTTCCCAGGGCTGGGATTATAGATGGGCAACACCATGCCNAGAACTAAAGCTGTTTTCACGCTGCACAACAAGCACTTGACAGACTGAGAGGTGTCCTGAGCCCTTAATAAACACTCCACTGAGATACCCACAGCTATGCCAGCTAACTCTCACCTTAAGCTTCTACTCACTCATTTCCACATGCAAATAAGGAGGAGGCCCACAGCGCCCATCACCCCATGTCTCAAGTTCTCAATGCTACATTTCAGGAATTCTACCCACTTTCAGTTTATGCATAGAGGCAAGTAAAGTGGTGTTAAGGTTACAAAGATGCCTTTCATAGCTTCATGTTCTGATTTGGAAATCAGAAAAAGTGCACCACATTTTACTTACTTATTATGTATGCATTTGTGAATGTGTGCATGCTATGGCCAGCATGTGGAGGTAGCAGGACACCTTGTGGGACCTGGTAAGTGCCTTTGCATACTGAGCCATTTTGCTGGCCTCTTAGTTGGATATTCCATTATTTTTGATTTTGAATTTTATTTACACATATGTATGAATCTGTGTGAATGCAGTCATGTGTGTGCAGGTGATTGCATAGGCCAGAAGAGGGCATTGGGTCTCCTGGAGCTGGAGTTACAGGAGGTTGTGAGCTGCCTGACATGGGTACTAGAAGCTAAACTCTGATCCTCTGGAAGAGCAGCAAGTGCTCTTAACTGCTGAGCCATCTCTCCAGACCTTGTGGTATATTTCAAAATGGAAGCTTGTTTCTCTTTAGACAGAGAAGGAGGATGGAAAGTTCCAGTAAGTCAACCTAATGACAGTATCACAGTAAACTCAGAATGAACAGCATGGGTGTGGCAAAAACACAGNCTGGGAAGAGACAGCAGGNAAACACTTGGTACTGAAGAGAGGAGCACACATATGGAGGAAGGGGCAGCTGGGTAAGGGGAGAGAATCCTACAGGATGGAAAATNACCAAAGTGTCCCCAAGGGGGAGTGCTGAAAACCTCCTTCCAAACAGACAGCTCAGAAAATAAGAGTCGATTTACAGTACCNCTCTGGCTTCTCTCAAGCAAGAGACACACGTCACCCCTTCCAATCAGTCTCTTAGGGAAAATATCTTGATGGATTGAGCAATTTCATTTTAAATATGCAGAAAACCATATCTGCTCATATATTTTTCAGAATGTTTTCCATCTTGCATTAAGGAAGTGAAAGCACTGGGCAGGGAGTGGCTGATAGGTCTATGATTACTTCATTCTTACTCAGAAACAAGAAAAAAAGCTTAAATCCTATAATATACAAATTATTTGTAGCTATGCTGTGTTTTCCAAATCCTGTTACCTCTGGTTCCTAAGGCATTTGACACTTATTAGCAACTTGGTGCTTCTGTTAGTGCCAACAGCAGCCAAAACACAAATAAGGACAGAACTAAATTGTAGATTTCATAGCTTGCCCTGCTACAGACTGTGATGCTTNGAGTTTGGGAGCAGTCTTGGTGTTAAATATTTTTCCTTGGTCTCTGGTTCATTTTAGATGAATCACTTGCTCCTTGCCAGAATGTTCAGGCAACTGTCTCACTGCAGACCTGACAGAAACACAATGTAGNAAATTCTTCATTTTTTGTTTTAAGACTTACTTTATTTTTATTTACATGTGTGTGGTTATATGCATGTAGGTGCAATGCCTGTTGAGGCCAGAAGAGGGCACTAGATCCTGCAGAGCTGCCGTTGCAGAAGGTTGTAAGCCACATAACGAGGGTGCTGGGAAATGAACTCAGGTTCTCTGNCAGGACAGTATGCGCTCTTACCCACTGAGCTGTCTCCCAGGCCCTCCCTGCCCACCTTACTTTTTGAGACNNGGTCTCTCACTATCCCTGGAGCTCACTCTTAGGCCAGGATGCCCAGTCAGTACATCTCAGGGGGCCTTTAATATCTACTTTCCCAGTCCTGGAATGACAGGTGTATTTTTCCAGGGATGCTGAGGATTTGAACCCTGGTCCTCATGTTTGATTGCCATGTACTTTTTTGACTGATGCAACAATCCAGCCTCAANAAAAGGATACACTCATGATTAACTAATAACACNGAAAATGTCCTGAGTTTGTCCGTGAAGTTTAAANTACAAACCCTAGCAATGGTAATGCTATCATAGTGGACCAGCTTCCTCATGAGACATGGGGGCTGCAGTAGCACCATCATCTGCTCCAGTCTTCTGTGTGGTCTTTACAGAGACAGCCAAGGGCAGGAGTTCTCACACTGTTCCAGAACAGACTAGAATTTGGGGAACCTGAGAACANGAGTGTAGGCTCTGATGCTGATTCTAGCTTGTAATTTTGAGCAAATTACCTTATTTGAGCAAGTTACCTTATGAGAAGGCCNTGTGAGAAACAGAGGAGTGCTTGGGACTTCCCCAATGTCAGAACCTATTGAGTTACTCTCCATGTTGTGCTGGTTTCAAGGGCAGCAATTTGCCAGGCAATCCTGCTTTCTTGGTCACCCTGCCAAGGTAAANACAACTTCTTTCATTTCAACCTTACTAATTTATATTAACTAGCACATCACATAGCACACAGTAAATACATCTTACATATGTATATATATGGGTTACAGATAGATGGATAGAAGGGATTAATGAGGCTTCAGAATTGGGTGGATAGGACTGTATATAAATTGAATCTATTGATGAGGTAAACAGAAATCAGCTGCAGACAGGAGAGAATGTACCAGGAGCAGGTGGCTGAGTGTCACAGGACTGAGGAGGTGCTGTAGAGTTCAATCCAGCTCAGATGTGATGGGGAGAGGCTGGGTCCAGATGTAGGCATGTGTGGATGGATGGTCAGAGGTCCAGATGGGCAAATAGGAGGGCAGCCAGTGCCTCCCCTCATCAATCCTGCTTCCCACATTCTAAATTCCCACCNCATCCTCTATCTCCTGCTTCCTGGGGAACATGATGATGTAAGATGGCACCCACTTCTAGGTCAGTCTGCCACCTGTGTCTCCTGTTTCACTCACTACGGCCACTGCTGCTGTCTCACTCACCTGCAGCTCCCTCAGGGCCCCTAACTGGTCTCCTGGCTTTTGCCTCACTTCTTTCAGTCTGTTCTCATACAACTTNCAATGTGACCCTGTTAAGATTTCTGTCACCCAGTGTCCCTACTGCTCTCAAAATAAGAGTCTTTGGCTGTGACATGATGGACTCAGCCTCATTCTTCTCCCACCCATACTCTCTCAGCTCCTCAGTCAAATATCCCCTGGTGTAATAAGTAAGTTCTTAGGCCCAGTTTCGTTGGTGTGATTTTAAAACACCCATGTGCCTCTGCAGTCTCAATTGACACCAATAAATTNATGCATGGCAGCCTTTCCAGCTCCAGGACTGAGCCGCTTCTCAGTCTCTGCTGCATGGGAGGCACTAGAGAGACGGTGCTGTTGTCGTCCACAGTCTAGGACACATCAACCCTCCACAGCACCTGAGCTTTGGTACTGCTTGTTCCTCTGCAGATCCACCCCATCCTTCCAGTGGTCTCAGATCATGAGATGTTCTCTGGGCACGCTGGTTAGAACAAAACCTTCTGCCCCTAATGTTCTGTCCCCTCTCCCCATTTCACGCCTGTCTGCATGACTCAACTCTATCTCCCCTGCTTTGCTCTCTCCCTATTAGTATACATATCGACAACCCTCCCCTAGCATGTGCTTCAGGTGTGCACGGCCAGAACTCTGTTCTGAGTGCCACACTGTGAAGGAACTCATGATCCACACAGGGCAAGCACTTAATGGACAAACTACTTAGAATTCAGTTGCATAAAAGCAGAGCCTGCACTCTTGCACTTTTAAAGTCCTCTTTATCTCCAAGCTAAGCAGCCAACCCTGTCTGAGGTTTATGCTCCAAACCACTGCCATCATGCTCTCATCTGTCACCCATCCACCTCGTACGATGATTCGATTTCCAACTTTACTAGACCATTACATTTATTTCCCAGGCCATCAGTGACTCCTTGATTGTTAAATCCTATGGGCACCGCAGAGTTTAACTTACTGAAAGGCTCTGCAGTGCTTGCTAGCAAAGAGCTAACCCTCTGCAACTGTCTTCCTGGAACTCACGGGCAGCTGCGTGTCCTAGGCCTCTCCATGGCTCTTCACATCACTGTAGAGTTCCACCTCACCCTGACCCTCAGTGTGCTGTGCCCAGATGAGGCCACACCAATGATCGTTCACTCNGGAACTATGAAGTCCTGTCTTCATTCTTCACTCTTGTTGGAAGATCTACCTCCTATGTAAGTACAGAAAGCGCCAGAATTTTTTTTTCCAGCTACTCCTGTAATTGACCTGTGCTCTGGGTTCCAATTGTAATCTGAGATACTCGAAGAGAAATCTTGTAAGAGGTGAGTAAGTGAGGGACTCCTAGAAAGAGTCACCCACCAGAGGGAGAGGCCATCCCTTTGCCTCTGCACATTGCCATAGCATGTGAGGACACGTTTGTTGCATATTGTTGCATATATATATATATATGTATATATAGACATATATATATGTGTGTGTGTGTATGATATATATATGAGATAGATAGATAGATAGATAGATAGATAGATAGATAGATAGATAGATAGATAGTCTCAATTGAGAAAATACTCCATGTTACCAGATTGGCCTGTGGGCAAGCATGTGGTACATTTTCTTAATGATTGATATAGGAGAGCCCAGCTCACTTTGGGTGGTGCAACCCATGGATATGTGTTCCGGAGTGCTAAATAAGTCAGGGTGAACAAANCACAAGAACAAGCTCGTAAGCAGCACTTCTACAACCTTTGTAATAGCTCCCGCCTCCAGATTCCTGACTTAAGTTTTACACCATGACTTCTCTCAGTGATGGACTGTTATCTATAAGTGTAAGATAAAATAAACCATTTCCTCCCTATGTTGTTTTGGGTCATGGTGTTTCACCACAGCAATAGAAACCCTAAGACAATTAACAGAGGGAGTTAACTTTGAAAGTGTCCTAAGGAAAACAAGATCTATCAGAGAGAAAAAGGAAAACAGAAATTATGAGATANGAGATCATTGACATAGTTCACATCTTTATTCCCTTTATTATATTATTANTTATGACAACTNTTAATCATAATTTACTAAGATTAATTTAAATCCTCCTGGCCCATATTATTTGTCTCTAGTTCTCTGCTAACATAAANTCACCTTTTTTACAGNAATCTCTCCAAGACACCAATCAAAACAGTGAATCTATCCATGGCATCCTCCCTGCCTTCTACAGTCAAAATTCTCANGAAANCTGTCTTAGTTTTCCATCCTCTCATGACAAAACACCCCAACAAAAGCAACTTAAGGTNGAGCTGGCTTACTTGGCTCACAATTCCACNTTTCAGGCCACCATGACAGAAAGTCACAGCANTAGGAGCTTCAGAGAACTGGTCACCTGCCCATAATCACAAGAGAGCANTCAATGAACGCCACAATCAGCTCTTTNTCTACTTCCAATAGGGAATGGNGTCACCCAGAGTGGACAGGCCTNTCCATGCCAATTAAAGTAACTAAGACAATCTGCTACAGACATGCTTATANGCCAACCTCTAGACAATCTTCCACTGATACTTCCTTCACAGATAATTCTCTATTATGCTAAGTAGACCAGCAAACTATTCATCACTCCTACACCCCTTCTCAACTTTACACATAAACACATCACTTTAAACCACAGCCTTGTACTCCTTGTCCCTAAGGTCTCATGTTTCTCAAAGAATAAAGAATAATTTCAACTTTAAAAAATCTCCAAAATCTTTAAAATTNCCACATTTTAAAGTCCAAAGACTCTTAACCATAAGCTGCTATNAAATAAAAATTCAAATTACATACTTCCAAAATGTAATAGCACAAAGTAAATATTCCTACCTAAAAATGGAAGAAATGGAGCATAGCAGGTAATGATCAAATCAAAATTCAAAGTCCAGCAGAGTAAAGACCAAATCCTGCAATTCNATGTCCAGCATCAGGAGCTTGTCATGAAATTAACTGGACCCAAGAGGCTTAGGCAGACTTACCTCACAGCTCTGCCACCCCCACACAGTGTCTCACTTACATTCTACACTTTCAGCTCTCCTCAACAGATGTCCCACAATGCTGGTGTCTCCAATGTCCTAGAATCTCCACTGTACCCAGAACTTCACACAATGGCCTCTCAGAACTTCTTCAAAGTGACTTCATCCTGCTACACATTGCCTGGGTGTTCTCCATGACCCCCTCAACCTTGCATCTGTCATGCCTCCAAACCAGGACCACATGAGTAACACTTACAGCACTGCCACATTCTGCTGCAGTTTGACTGTACATCTCTCAATCTACAGAACCTATCTGAAGGTAATAGACAGACAGAAACATATCATATGAACACATGCTGTAAATCTATTTCATAAACATACATTAAAATACTGTTTTTTATAAAAAGTGAGTATATTTAAGAACAAAATAAATGATGTTTTCATACAGATCACCATCTTAAAAGGAGAATTGTGTAAGGCTGCACAATAACTCTGACCCTGGAGTTAGAGGTGTCTTAAAGACCATCTACCAAGATGACCACAAGTTAGTTTGAAGGATAACATTGAGTTTCTTTTGGTATGTTTCCTTATATATAAAATAGCAATAATAACATGTTAAAAGTATTTANATTTTACATGTGTTAAAGTAATTGCTAGAGAGTATTTTGTGTTTACCAGAAACTTCATAGTTGCTTCTTAGTGACTACAAGAGCNGATATCTACTGGGACTCAGTGGGTGAGTACTAACTTTTGACATGTGCTGTTTTTCAGTTCTCATAGAACTTACCTGTGGTGAGCATCAAGANTACCTGATAAAAACTGTTTTCCTGTGTTGCATACATCAGACATGATTGTACTTCTGGACTATATGGTGATGGGGTAACTTCTGGCCAATGAGTTGTGATCATACCACTCCAATCCGAATGTCTAATTGCTGACATGAGATCTTCCTCTACCGCTCTCATCTTGGAGACAAAACACATTTAACATGGTGACAGGGGGACACCAGAGCAAGGACAGGACTAGTCTACCCTTCTGCCCCCTGAGAAAAGGTGGCCTGAATGAAGACTAATGCTCAGTGTAGCCCTATGGAGCTTGAGGCTCTTTAATTATGGCTGTGATTTTAGCCCCTCTTGACTGATCTGCAGCCTCTCTGCATTTTATTATTCCCTAGAATGACTTTGCGGATGAACAGACTGGAACTGAGGATGCAAAAGTGATTTCCCCATGGCCTCNCAAGTCAGCAGCAGAGTTCAGGTTCTTCTTTTTTTTCCCTCTTAANGTTTTCATTAAACCTCAAGATTCTTTTTCCCATATGTCACATTCTCCTGTCTTACAAATAAACCTAGTCCAAACTCAATTCTATGGACTTAGTGTTGTTCAAACAAATTCTTAGCGATCTCACAAACCCTGAATTTCTACTTAATCTATTTCATATGTCAGCTAACATTTATATATTCCCTAGCATTGGTTCTAGGATGTTTCCATAAGAGAATTATTGCTTTAAGGATAAAGGCCTCAGGAGCACAGTGCTTATTAACGACTCCATCCATCCATCTCCCCAGCACTACATTCAAAGCAGACTCCATGTCATTCAACNTGAAGGGAAGGCATTTAGAGGGTGCTGGAGAGATGGCTCAGTGGTTAAAAGCTCTTACTGATCTTGTTGAGGACCAGGCTTTTGTTCCTAGCATCCACATAGTATTTCATGACTGTCTTTAACTACAGTCCTATGAAATTCTTCCTTCTAACGTCTGTGGGTACTGTAACATGGTATACATACATACATGTAAGCAAAACACTCACACACATAAAATAAAAATGAATCATTTTTAAAAAGGCATTTTCCTCAATAGGATAAAGTTTCTAAGAGTATTGCTTCATTGCTGCCTAATAATTAGAGCTAAATCTTCTCTTTTTATGGCATCAATTCCTTTCCTGATGATCCTCCTTAACTTTTTTTTTGTTATCTCCTTGACACAGGCTTGAGTCATCTGGGAAGAGAATTGAGAAATGCCTCAACTGAGAAAATGCCACCAGATTGGCCTCTAGACAATTTGTAGGGCATTTTAAAATTATTATTAATGATTGATATAGGAGGGACCACTCCACTGTGAGCAATCCCATCTCTAGGGAGGTGATCCTGGGCTGTATAAGAAAGAAAAGTGAGCAATCCATGAGGAGCCAGCCATAAGCAGTGTGGAGGCACAGCCTCTGCTTCAGATCTTGTCTCCAGNTTCCTGCCTTGGGCNCCTGCCTTGACTTCCTAAAGGTGGGTGGTGATTAGACATGTAAGCAAATAAATACTTTCTTCCTCAAGTTGCTTCTGTCACTGTCTTCTGACAATGGGGAGTCNAAGTAAGACACTGATTTTTATCTGCACAACATGGTAATGATGAGGACCAATTCTTAACGTTTTGTTCTTCCTGAGTTTGCAATGAACATTAAACCTCTTTCCAAGAGCTTGTGACATTTTCACAGCGAGTTTAAGAGAGGGTGTGGGTTGTAAGAAGAGAGTTAGAGATTTTCTCCAAGTACCCTTTCTTCCTTTTTTANGAGTATCAGTATGAAGGAGAATGGTGTGACTAATGAATCTCTACCTGTTTGCCCATAAAGATTTATACACTGAGCTTTGTGCTGTTATTCCCAAATCAAATGGTTCGGCTACTCCCACCCGCTTCATGAAAGTCAGTAATGTTCTCTCTGCAATGATAGTACAAAAGTAAAAACTGATTTATGGAGAAGGCTGGATTTTTAATGCCAGGTGTTCAGCTCTGTTTTCAAGCTTTCATGAAAAAGTCACCATGGGATGCTCAGAGAATCTCAGACAACCCAAGAAATCTGCAGAGCAATTACAGGGCCTTTGCAATTCTACCATCTGTGACCAGCACATGAGATATCCAAAATAAATGTGATCTTAGTCGAGGTTTAGATATAGACATNGTCAAATCGTTCTTTAATTTTAGACAATCCATGTTGTATCTCTACATTTGAGAAATGGAAAGTGATGTGGCCCGACAAATGTCTCAGTAGCAATGTCTCAATAGTTAAGAACACTTGCTGCTCTTCCAAAGGACCGGAGTTCAGTTCCCAGACTCCCTGTTANGTGGCTCACAATTGGCAAAAACTCTAGCTCCAGGGCTCCAACACCCTCTTGCCTCCACAGCACCTGCACACAGCTGAGATCTTGCTGGCAACAGGAAGTGAACTGTTTCACTGGGTGTAGCTTGAGCATATNTGAGATCGCCTGCACAGTGACACACTTCATCCAACAAGACCACACCTACCCCAAGAAGGCCACACCTCCTAATAGTGTCATTCCCTTTGGGGGCCATTTTCTTTCAAACCACCACAGTGAGGAAGGAAGTATATCACAACCCAGTATAAACACACAAAGCCTGCTCCAAAGATGGGAACATTTCTCAGATACATTTGATTTCAATAGAGTAGTAAGTTTATAAAATAATCACTGAGAAATACAATTTTTCAATACCTCTGTGGCCATACTAGGACTAGGAGTATGGCCTAGTTGATATAAGTGCTGGGATCAGAGGCATGTGTCACCATACCCAGCACTTGGGAGGTAGGTGCAGGAGGAACAGAAGTTCAAGGTTATCCTTAGATACATAGGGAGTTTGAGGCCAGCCTCAGCTATACAAGACCATGAAGAGGAGAGAGAGAGAGAGAGAGAGAGAGAGAGAGAGAGAGAGAGGGAGAGAGGGGCCATTTTATTCCTATGCACTTCCTTAATTAAATCCTTGTTTCTCAGAAAACACAGACACCCCAGCTCCAGAGTTCTCTCCAGGGAATAAATTAAAATGTGAAAAAAAGCAAGTGAGCAATTAAATAGATGAGTGGTGGGAAGAGGTAGAGCAGAGAGACAGAAGAATTCACCCACACACTATGGAGCTAGGCAAGCCCTAAGACTAAATGACTAATTGAGTCAGTGAGCTCAATTCCCTGAAGACAGGGCTGACAGTACAGCCCCAGGCTAAAGTCCAGTAGGCTCCTAACCAAGAAGATTCAGTATCTCAACTTAGAATGAAAGTAGAGAAAACCAATATCTTTGTGTGAAAGCTATCAAGCAGGAATAATCCTCTTACTTTAGAGAGAGCAGTCTGCCTTTCTTGCCCTTGAAATGATTAGACAGGGTACATCACAGTGGGGAGGTTTGTATCCCATCACTGTGGGGAAGAGTATGGCCTGTCACACTGGAGAAGACCAGTATTGGCTAGTCATGCCAAATTAAGCCAGATACTCCCTTTGTAAACTTTGTAAACCCTCAAGGCACACAAATGGCCAGGCCCCTGCCTAAGGAGCTCCAGCATCCAGGTCCTACCCCCAGACTTTCCTTATGGCTCAAGCCAAGAAAGTGGCCAGGCCTTACCCTACAAGAAAAAAAGTCTCACCAATCCCTGATCTTGCCTCAACATCAGGCCATATAATCCCTCCAATCCCAGGTCACCCTAGAAATATCCACCTCAAAAGAAACCCTATATAAACCCTGTGTTCTGCCAAGTTCTCTGCTGCTTCCTGCCTGAGCAGAGGCAGCCATCCTCTTGGGTCTTTCCCTCCCAATAAATCTCTTGTGTAAGGTTTGTTGTGTGGTGTGACTTTGTGGTATTCCTTGACTCCTGACTGCCAGGATACTTTTCCCTTCAGAGCTGTAACATTTGCATTGGGGAAACCCTCCCCATACCTGAACAAAACTGTAACAATTCCACTGGGGAAGCCTTCTCCAACAGGAGTAGAGCTGTTCCACTTACATTNGGGAAATCTCCCCNCAGCTGGAACAGAGCTGGAACACTTCCATTGGGGAAACCTTTCCTCTAAGAGCTGTAACACTTAAAATCAGCACTCAGGGCAGAGGGGATCAGGGACCATCATATTGAGGAGGGCTATGCCTTGTCTCTTTGGGGAGGAAAATAGCCTATCACTCTATGGAGGACCATGGCCTGTCACTTTGGGAAGATAATAACCAATCACTTTGGGGAAGACCACAGCTCATCATTCTGGGGAAGACCAAGACCCATTACATTGGGAAGGACCATATCTGATCACTCTGGGAAAGACCAGTTCAAAGGTTAACTGGATCCAAAACATCTTCACAGAAATTGTAGGGTAAAAGGGGCCAAGGAAAGAACACCCTGACCCTGACTTGTCACCAAGAGTAGGGACAAGGAAAGAACACCCTGACCCTGACTTGGGCCCCTAATACCAGGGCCAAGGAAATAACACCCTGACCATGAGCTGACCCCCAATACCAGAGCCAATGAAAGAACATACTGACTGTGACTTGACCCCTAACACCAGGGCCAAGGAAAAATACTCTGACCCTGACTTGACCACAGGACTAGAGCTTTGAATACCACCAAGCTTTGAGACCTCTGAACATGCAATTACACTAATCCCTGAGCATGAAATCCTACCAATCCCTGAGCTTGCTCAAGAATCAGGCCACAAAAATTCCAAGCCACCTTTGAAAGTCCCTCCCAAAACCCTATGTAAGCTCTGTGTTCTGTTCAGTTTGTTGTTGCTTTATAATGTTTACCTAAATTGTGCCAGTATTATAAAAAACTTCCGAGTCAGAAATTGAGATAAAAACTTGATAAATTCAAGTAACAGTGTAGGCGTGATCGGCTGACACATTTTCCTCATCCAAAAGCCCTGGAAGTCTCCCTTAGCCCCTCCTTCTCTCTTCCTGTCTCTCTCTATCAGACTTCATTAGTCCTCCAACAACTCTATGGCTAATCCTGTTCAGCCAATTGCTGATTCTGTCCTTGATTCAAGGTGGCTTTATTGGCACTGTGGAGTGGCTAAGAACAACTCTCCCACAACATTTCCCCTTTTTTGCCTAAAAAAGGAAAGGTTTTAACTCTAACATAGTAAAACTATATACAATGAGAACAATTTTCAAGTAAGAAATACATTCACAATGTTCAGTCCATTAGTATTTGGCAAATTCAAAGGAAATACTTCATTATCTATCCTATCTTGGTGAGTCCAAAGTTTTGTACCTTATTTACTCTCTATCAAAACTATGGAAAACTGTAACTATAACTATCCAGTCTTCAACCCCATCAGAGACCCAAAAAGGATATAATATTACATGAGNAAACAGGAAGTACAAAATAAGCAACTTTCAAAATTAAGAATTGACAGAGACATATGGCTGCCTAAACAGTCACCTCAAAGTTTCTTTGAAGCATTGGGGAATCCATCTTCATCCTATAGACCTAGAATATCTGACAGACTTTTCGGTGAAGAAGGAATTTTGAAGGATTGTCCTACCTTGTCTTGGCAAAGTTTAGCAGTTGCCTTCTTTCGTGTCCTGTTTATCCGGTTTAGACAGCATTCTGTCAGCAGTTGAGGCAAAGGAAGTTTCTTTACCCAGTGGCTAACCTAGCCAGAAATGAAAGCAAACTCCATATGGAGGTTCTTCAGTGCTCATCATCCTCTTTTGAAGTAAATTGCTGCTGCCAAGAGCAGATATGTTTCACTGTCATGAAAAGCCTTAGGTTATTAAAACATTTTAAATGCCATATTCTGTAAGTCTATGAAGTGTTTGAAGACCATCTACCTATGTAAAATATGTTTCTGTTTGACCTTGAAAACATAGCTAACATGACCGTAAGTTTGATTGTTATAGATGACTAACTGCTACTCTGTATTTCTTTATTACCTAAATAGCTTTCAAGGATTAGAACTTTACATTTTTAAGTGAGCTGCATGGGTACAATACCTTAAATAAGAAATAAAAACATATAACACAGTATAACAAAAATAATCTTAAAATTGTATCGATATACAAAAATATCTTAAACAAGAGTAGGAACATATATACAGTATAACAAAAATAACCTTAAATTTGTATCAATATACAAAAATCCATACCAATGTAAAATATTTGAGACTAGTAGTTGTTTGAAAGTAGATTCAATAAGCCTGCCTGCCTGCCTGCCTGGTCTCTGATCATTTATAGCAGTTTACCAAAATACTTGTCATCTGATCTCTCCTTAACTTTTTGTTGTATCTACAGAATACATACTCTGTGTTTGGTCATATCCACAGTGGTGTGGTTTTTAATAATAGGTATTAGGTCTTTTAATTGCTCTGTGGATGAGTTTCTCCAATGCTGACAGGGAATGATTGAGCCACATTTGATATCGGNGCCTGCAGGAGGGCCCTCAGGGCATTTTCTGATGGCAAAAGATTACTTCACTTGTCCCTTGTTGAACTGCATTCATTAGTCCATCATCTGCCTTTGCCTTATCTTCCACATACTTCCGAAGGCTGGGGGCTTCTGTTTGAATTCTCTCTAGAAAAAAAATTGTTTCTAGGAACAGATTATCTTGTCTANAATCCCTTTTCAAATGACCTTCTTTACTACAATGAGAAAATCTGACATTTTGATTTTTGTTAGAATTTCTAGAAATTACAGCTATCAAAGCAGAATCATAGCATGAGATCCAATATTAGCCATATTTCTAAACCATTCATCTAATGGTGCTGATCTTGCCTTTAAAGGCCTTATTACCCTTTTGCATTTTCAAAATCCAAAGATTCAATTAATATTTGTCTAACTTCTGGATCTGATTTCATTCTATTACAGCTGAAGTCAATTTTTGTTAAAAAAACAAATCAGTGAAGGCTTCTTTTGGGCCTTGTATAATTTTAATAAATACTCAATCCTCTTTCCTGATTCTTCAGTCTTGTCCCAAGCATTCAAAGCTGCTATATGACTGCACCAAGGTGTGCTTGTCAAATCTAGACTGTCATTGCAAATCAGCATACTGACCTTCAGCAAAGGGCTGATCTTGGGAAATTTCCATACCTCTAACCTTATCTCATTGTTCTACGACCCTAGCTTCCTCTCTCCACCATGTTTTCCATTGTAACTGAGGACCGGTTTCCAATACTGATGTAGCTAAATCATTCCAGTCTTGTGGAATAGTTCTGTCCCAAGCTGCCCATGAATTTAACATCTGNTTCACATAGGGTGACTACATAACATGTGAAACGACTGCTTCTTTAAATCTCTTCAAATATAAAACTTCTACAGGATTCCAGTCAACTTCTGCATAGCCTTGGGGAGGCTTATCATCTGGTGGTCATTCTTGTATAGAAACTGGATAAAGTAAAGTTGGTTTTCTAATAATCTTAGGTGCTCCTCATAATGCAATGGTGAGGTAGGCTCTGCTCTAAATTCCTCTGTCTGCGTCTGAATATTTTTCTTATTTTCATTAGTAGGTCTTTCAAGGCTTACATCNTATCAGTAGTAAGTCTTTCCAAACCTTGCATCTTATCAATAGTGAGTCTTTCTAAGGTTTGTACCTTAGTAGTCAAATTTTCATATTTGGCAGAGTTATCAAATCATTTTTAAGGATAAAATATGAATTATTAAACTGATAGTAATTAAAATTGGCATCATGTCAATCTCAGTTAAGTGGTTTATCCCCTCATTGATTTTTCCATTTGCAAGCCATCCATAGTAGCACTAAACAGGGTCCTAACTCCATTCATTGTGATATTTCTGATTCTTAACATGGGAAAGACCCCCCTCTCTTTTTTTAACCTAATTTCCCTTTGAAGAATTCCCAGGTATCACACCAGATCTGATGACCTCTCAGTTTGTCCACAGTAGCCACTACAGTGATGGCAGAGCTGTGCTAGGGATGGGTAGCCAGCTGTAGTGACAGCANTGTGGGGGGGCACTGCACTGGGGTGCCCAGACAGCCAGACTAGTGTGGTGGGTGATGGGGTCACAGCAGGCTGTGACTCTGCTACACAAGCCAGGCTGAGGGCACCTGCAGCTGCTTGTAAATAGCTGGGGACTGAGGGGGTGCAGTGGTGGCAGCACCTGAACAGCTGTGAGCAGGTGTCAAGGTGGCCAAGCTGGCCTCCTTGGTGGCCTGGGGAGGGGGTCCAGGGAAAGCCCATGTGGTGGGAAGTGAGTCTATAGGCCAGCAGTGGGTGGTTAATCTCAGAGGTGTTTGGGGCCACAGGCAGGCAGCAGCTGGAGGCTGCTGTAGAAAGACTGCAATGGGAAAACAATGGACTCCCATGGAGGGCCTTGGGGAGGGAGACAAAGCAGACCACACTGAGGGCACAGTGGAAGCAGAGAGGTGGCGGGTTCACCACCTTGGCATGTTTTAATAATGCCACGAAACTCAGAAGTCAGAAATTGAGATAAAAACCTGATAAATCCAAGTAACAGCAAAGAGGTGATCAGTTGACATTACTCTCCACATTTTCTCAATCCAAAAGCCCTGGAAGTCCCCCTCAGCCCCTCCTTCTCTCTTCCTGTCCCTCTCTGACTTCCTCAGTCCTCCAACAACTCTATGGCTAATCCTGGTGCCAATCACTGACTCTGTCCTTGATTCAATGTGGCTTTGTTGGCACAGTGGAGTGGCAGTGAGAACAATTCTTCGGTAACACTGCTTCTCACCCTAGAGACAGCCACCCCCCCTAGATTTTTCCTTCTCAATAAATCTCTTGAGTGAGGTTTGGTGTGCCATTGGTGTGACACTTTCTCAGGAGCGGGAGTGGAGCAGAACAGTAACACTTACCCTGGGGAAACTTTCCCCTAGCTGAGCAGAGTTGTAATACTTCTTCAGAGTGGAGCAGAGCTGTAAGATGCTACGCTTATAGTGACTTTGTGGCATTCCTTGGCTCCTGACTGCCAGGATGCCTTTCCACCCAAGCACCAATGCTTACAGAAATACCCAGAATATTATGGACTGTAGATCTGGGCCACTGTGGCCTAGTCAAGATGACATAAAAATAACTACATTACACTTGCTTTGGGGATACAGGCCATAGCCAGGTTTTCTGAAGCAGTTCATTGGACCCCTTTAACTGGGTGCAGTTTCTAATGTTCCAGCCCTGAGCATAAGCTTTACACAGAATGGAGGTATGGGAAAGAGAACTAAACNTTCTTATTGTAGGATTCCCAAGTGAGAAGGGCTTTGTGCCATTTAGGAGAAAGGGAACAGTCCATGCCACCTGCAGTTCCCACACACCAAGAATAGGACCAAGTAACCACATGTAAAACTAATAAGTGAGTTTAAACAGAGCTCATCTGTGAAGGGAGATAAACTAGTTCTTCTGCATGTGCTCAACTTCTACAGTCTTACAATGCCTACTCTCTAAGCTTTCTTCATCCACTTCCAAAACCCAGTCACCCTTCTTGAGTGAGAAGTGATATGTACTGCAGTAAGAATCTCTTCTGTGTATACTGGGACCACAGGTTTGGAAGATGGCAGTGGTCACCCAGTCCAGGGAATTCAGTTAGCTGTGCTCCTGTGATAACAGAGGTACCTCCTTCAAGGCTCATCTCAGGCCTCACTTCTCCAGGGTTCTTCTCACAAGCTCATCTGCTTGCTGGTGAAGGTCAACCCTTCTTGAAGTTGCCTCCTGGGGCTCCCTAGACACCTGACTATGAAGATCCTCACTTTCTCCAGTTTTCCCCAAGTTTTAGTGTTTCTAAACAGAAAAGANCAGGAAATGGCTTCACTTTTTGTACACTTGTCCTCATGCCTGCTTCCCCTCTGTCTCAGGCAAAAACCCCTTTATCTTTATGAACATGGCCACCCACCCTTTCTTCTCCTCTTTCCTATAATCCTCTCCTGCAGGCACTCTGCCTCCACACACGTCCAGCTGACTGACTGTCCCACAGCTCACTAATGCTGCTTACTCTTTTGAGTCTTTTCTTTCTCCAAGTTTCATTTGCACGGATTCTACTGCAGAATCTTTAGTGTCTGAAATCTTCCGGGGGATGTCTTGTCCAGCACTAATCCCATTTGGTGCATTTTGTATTTCAGATGTGGTAGTTTTCATCTCTAGAAATTTGATTTCTGTTTTTAAAATAACTGTCATGCTTTGCCTCAGCTTCTGAGTACATGAAATAACATAATGAAAATGATCACTCCTGTTCTGCTAATTTCAACAAGAATGTCTATTCTGGGCTTTTTCAATTTATTATTGCTATAATAAACAGTGGCTTTCTACTATGTATTTGGTAATCTCGGATGGATGACATGCTTTGTGAATTTTAGCTTGCTGGATGTTAAATATGTTTGTATTCATATAAATAGTGTTGATCTATACACCACCAAGGTTTCAGGACTGTAATTAAGTCTTTCAGGATTTTTGTTTTTGTTTTGAAACTTTATTGTTCATGCTAAGATCAGGGAATAATTATTCCAGATTCTCAAGGAATGACCCTTCAGAGTACTATATCCAACACACCATTAACAGAAACAATCTAGTCTTGTTGTGGGGGGCAACTCTAACCCAGGTACTGAGTGAGCCCCGGGCACTGTGACCTCCACAGTCTCTATCCTGGCCTTGGTGGCTTCCTCACATGTCTGCACTGGATAGGTCCCTCCTGATGTGTCTGGATTGCTCCCTCTATTCAGCCCTTTTACTTCAAATATTCTACCAAGCAAACTCTCACCCTGACCCCTAACTTCTTGTTCTTTCTTCCAGTTTAGGAAGTTAGCTTGTCTGNGCCAGCTACACCTGCCTTCTTTGTGTTCAGGTACCACAAGGCAAGAATTCAGGACAACTGAAAAGTTGCTTCCATCCCTCAGGACCTCTCTTCACCAGTCTTCAATGTCCAATAGTTAAAACAATTTTTTGAAACCTTTTCCTGTTATTTGGTGTCCTGGGCAGAATAGCAAAATCAGTCTCTATTAAACTATTG